>BQNB010156924.1:0-15214 GCA_026074375.1 Tanacetum coccineum | reverse complement strand
GAAACACTTTTCTTCACACAAGATTTCTTGTTCGGTCCTCGAGATTTTTTTTCTCGTTCGGCTCTATCGAAAATGAACTTGTTCGGTTGTGACAACAAAAAAACTCGTTCGGTCCAAAAAAAAATTGCTCGTTCGGTCCAAAAAAAATTTTGCCCGTTCGGTCCACAAAAAATTTTGCTCGTTCGGTCCTTGCGTTTTTGTCACTCGTTCGGTCCTCGAAGAAAAATGAACTCGTTCGGTTCTATAGTAAATGAACTCGTTCGGTCCTTGAAGTTTTTCGCTCGTTCGGTCCTTGAGATTTTTTTCGCTCGTTCGGCTCTCTAGAAAAACAACTCGTTCGGTCCTCGAAAAATTTTTCTCGTTCGGTCCTTGAGATTTTTCGCTCGTTCGGTGCTAATGTTTTACCCTCGTTCGGTAGTACAAGTTTTTCCACTCGTTCGGTTGTAACGTTTTACCACTCGTTCGGTTGTAACGTTTTTTCACTTTTTTCGTTCTTCTCTTCTTGTCACCCGAGTATCACCAAAAAGAACCCAATGACGCCTAGAGTCTATGAGCTCTAACAAGGCGTTTCCAACACCAAAATGAGCCACGAAAAAAATATGGTTGCCGAGTGATTAAACAACCCAACTGCCGAATCCAATAGGCTCACAACACCAAAAAAACCACGATATCCACCCGAGGCGATTGATACCAATTGTAGGAACCCGATTAATACTTCACTTACTTCATAACACGAATCGAAACAAGAAAGGAGAAAGAGAGATGATTAGTTTAGAGAGAGAGAGAGAGATGAGAGAAAAAGATAGAAATTAGATTTAGATATTTGTGTGACTTGGATATTTTCATATGGAAAATATCTATATATATATCCCTACGACGCGTGGGATATTTAACTAGGACCCGGGCTCGGGTTTTGCTTGGGATTAAACTCGAAACAAATACAATATTAGATTAACTATCGAGCCCGATTCCCGATAATATTTTATTACAACATTAACTAATTAAAGACCGAAGCTCCATCGTAGAGTGACCGAGCTTCCTTGTTCGACTCAATAAATTGAGGCTAACACATACTCTATGTTTAGTCACTCATGTTTCAAATAATTTTTAACATAAACTTTTGTAAGCAAATCCTATGGCATTCTAGGAAAATTAGGACTTTTGTAGCTTTTACTTATGTATGATGTATTATTATGCTTTAAGCAATATTTCTTTTCTAATGCATGCTAGATGTATGATTGTGTATTACACACAATTTTTATGTTGAATGAATGGACTTTTCATCTATGCTTTTAAATATGCATTTGGTAAATTAGTTAGTTGTCTCATATATGAATATGTAGTTGAGTTTAATTGGTTGGTATTTGTGATGATTGGCTAACACAAATTTATTGTCACCATGGTTAAATATTTTTCATGACATTGCTATAAGTTAGAAATATATATATTGGACAAGTTATTCTAACTTGGTTTTGTAGCAAAGTTATCATAGCTCGATTCTTTGGTGCCCTCAAACAATGGGGTGTACACATCAAGAGGGAGCATTTATTTCGTCGGATTTACTTTTGTTCATTGATGAAGCCTTTTTTATTCTACAAAAAGGGGAAGAAATGAAATAAAACTCAATAAATACTTGTCTAAAATAATCATACATTTAATGAGTTTAGATTTTGTAATCATCAAAAATGGAGAAATTGTTGATAGAAATAATGCTTAAAAATGTTATTAATATTTTTTGACTTCTCTATGTTTTGATAATCACAAAATATAAAACCGTTCTATGTAAAATTAAACGTAAAAAGTGATTAGTAGTAAATTTTTATTTCAAAAATTTAATCACTTAAATGTGTGAATAAATAAATGTTTAATGTATTTTATGATCAAAGGAATTTTTATTAAACCTCACATTTTTTATAAAATGTAACAAACATTTTTAAAACTTATACAAAACATTTTTATATTTATAAGAAATATTTTATTCACAATAAATATTTTGAATTCAAAATTTTCATCTAAAAACATATATATTTGATCCAGGAAACACCTCCCCTAGAAAAGACAAAAACAGGAGAGTCCAGCTATGGGCGGCTTATAGGTAAGGGCGGCCCCCTTAGTGATAGGGGGCCAGCACATAAGCTAAGGGGGTCGGCCAAGCAAAAACGCTCACAGCTTTGCCTATAAATAGTGGACTGTTTCCTACAGATTTTCTCACCTTTTGCACACACTTTCTTTCTGTTCTAAATCAGCAAACATATTTTCTTACATCCTTTGATCATTTAATTCTAAGTATTTGTTTCCAAGTGATACAAGCTTAGATCTTCAAGTGCAAGAGAAGAATACTTCTTATCATCAAGTCAAGAAGTATTATAGCTTAGTTGGTGCTTAAGTAACGTAGTTACGAATGAACCATAAGACATAAGCCATTAAGGTCCTTGTTTCCCTCCCTTGGTTCCTTTGACCACGGCACAACCCCCCTCCCCCTTGAATTCTTAGTCAAACTTAGCTACTAAGATATCTCATCACCTTTCTATATATATAACATGCATTCATAAGTGAAATGTCATAAACTCTTTACACTTAACAACTCATTTTCTTTCTCTCTTTCTCTCTTTCTCTCATATCATATCTAAGATACCTCAAAGTGTTTTGAAGCCTTGATTAATTATTTACAAGTGTTGAAGCAAGAAATCAAGATTTTAGGTTTCATATTGAATTAGGGTTTCCATAGCGTGCTAGCATTGTTCTAGTATAAACCAGGTTTAGATGTGTTATCATCATCTTCATACATCATAGGCCATCTAAAACTCTATATGATCTTACATTTATCATTAATATGCATATTGTTAATTCTTTATAGCCTTGCATCCACCATTTAGGTTTTATTAGGACAATGAGTTTTACTTACAATCTCATTTTGTACAATAATATACACTGTTGTGTAATACTAAGACCATGTTAATATGGAAGAAAAAATATTGTACCATGTATTTTGATGTAAAAATGATTAACTAAAAATAAGGTTTATAAAAGTTTCATAATATGTTCAAGTCAAAGAAATACAAATACATGTTAAGGTAATATGACCTATAGTAATGTTATATGATCATTAAAAATAGGATTATAACGAAATGAGAAGACTTGTATAATCTATGGTTATTATGTAAAAATATAAAGTGGTAACACATAAAAACAAGGTAAAAATGGACTTATATAAAGTTTATTTAAAACATTCTGTCCAAAGTTTTTATAAAAATATGCATATTTTATGATTTTATAAGATAATAACGTTCCACGATAATGTCTGAAAAGGTAAAAAACTTGTCAACGGATTAAAAATGAAAAAGTTACGTTAAAAACTGGTTATACGTTAATTAAACCGAGTTTATAAAATACCTTTTATAAAACTTATATCAAACAGCTAGTTGATATTTTTAACAAATAATACATATTTTTAGGAATTCACAAAATGATTAAAATCGTAATTTTTCAATTAATAACGAACGAGTATGATATTCGCGAGTTTACGACAATTAATACTTTTATAAAAATATTTTTATAAAAGTTACTATTCATGACAGAAAGTTTTACTTTTTTGTAAACCTCATAAAAATTAAGAACTTTCAAAACGAGAACGTCCTCGAAAGAATCGTTAAAAACGGAGCTATAACGAATAAAATATGACATTTACGGGTTTTACGACAACAAATACGATTTAAATAAAAGTCACGTCTGATGTGAACAGTAAAAGTTACTGTTCACCAGAGGGTCAAAATATTGAAAATGTCAAATTATGATAACTCGTCCTATAACGAAAAGATGGCATAAGAAATCGTTAAAATCGGGCCTTAAAATGCAAAGTAATTGCTATTTTTTTACTAAAACATAATTATAAACGTTTTTACTTATTAAACGTAATTTTACCAAAACCATTAGTTGGTGATTGAACTATATAGAATTATATGTGGTTATCAAAGTACTATATTACTAGGGAGTTTCATAATGAGGCCTCTTCGGATGGCGTATCGACGAGTTGTTGGATTTACGATTTAAAGTTTCTAACTCCTCGAACTCATGTCATGACCTCTTAAATATGATAGCCCGAACCGATAGGTACGATGTTAACAACTATAGGATATAATTCAAGTACTCGGATACTTATACGAGCCAATGATAATTTAGTTTGCATTCGAACTTTACGTGACCTTTTATCTGCGATATGTGGATTATCAGAACTCAAGGAGATTTCATAGCCCCGCATTTACGATTTCAATGATTTAATAACGATGGGTGGAAAACCTGCTTTGTTTTATAATGGACGCAGTGTGCTATTATTAATAATGATTACATGTTTGCCTAAAGGTCGCGATAACCCAAGTGAGCCCATTCTCATGACTAGTCAATAGCATAGATGTATTGTAAATTGACAATTATGTAGAGCGCAATGTTAAGAATAAAATAAATTGGGAAACGACCTCCCCGTTCGGGTGACTAGCTATCACTAGGAACGAACGTTATAGCATGTCGAATTTGGGATGTTTAGGGACGACATCCGGATGGGCGTAAATTGCAATATATATTTTAATTGCAAGAAAGATCGTCGAGCTTCAGTGTCATGCGCTTAGTGTAAATGTAATATAGTTTTGTGATGTCTGCATGTGTTGCATTATCACGGAAAAGTCTTGCGGTCCTGCATATTAATGATTTATCAAACCTATGAATTCACCAACATTATTGTTGACGTTTTTAAGCAAGTATTTCAGGAGATCAGTAAGCATAAGGGTGCCAATGATACATTGGAGATTGTTTTGGAAGTCATGCAAAAGATATGGTTGTTTTATGTAGTAAACTGTATTCTTTGTAATATATCAGATACAAAGTTAAAGCATCGGATATTTTATCAAATATTATGTTAAATCCAATGTATCAGTTTTAAAACGACTTTTTTGGTCGTTCATAAATATTCTTGTGTTATTGATCTAGAAGTAACACGCCCCGAGACCCTATTCCGCTGCGAGCCCATTTGGGGTTGTGTTGCTATAAGCCTCTCAACAACTCGTTACATAATGGCCAGCACTGAACTATTTGAAGCTGCGGCCCGTTTGGTATGTCTGCTCCAACAGGTTAAATGACACTGTTTCAGGCTAACCCATCGAGTGTTTGAGAATTTGCTTGAGGATTTGATACCGGTACGATGCATGAGATTAAAAAATGAATGACATAGTGAATGTTGTAATTAGATGAATGACATAGTGACTGTTGTAATTTAATTCTATGATCATGTTATAACCTCGTGCTTCGCAGCGGAACGCGGGTTAAAAACCTTGTAGTAATAACATACCTACAACAAAGGCCCACATGCTTTAATGAGATAAAAATAAATTTTTACTTTATAAAATTTATATCTAACAATTACTGTTAAATTTTATTAAGTTGTGCTTAGAGCTAAAATATTGTTTTGAAAAAGTTATAAGCAATGTTTATCAGTAAATAAGAAAATGTCAACTATACAAAATCTTATGTTATCAATAAAAATCTATATAAACAATTGTAAATGTATTTTAAATAGCATGATACCCGTGCAAAGCAGAAGTTTGAATGCGAATGTTGATTAACGATTTTCTGATTTTACTTATTCTTTTGAATATTTTCCAACAACAAACCTAATCCCGCCGAAGCGGGGTAAGGGGGAGGTGAAATGCCCCACCTTTACCTTTACCACAAGGATAAACCCGACAGTAGAGAGATTGCTTCTAGGATGACCTCCGGTCAGTGATAGTTTCACGATTATTGTTTAACGATTTTCTATAATGGATGATAGTTTCTAGAGATCCCTAGTATAGTAGAAACTCGATAAATTAATACTCGATTATTTAATAAACTCTCTAAGATAATATTTTTTGCCGGTCCCGACTCGGGGATAGGGTGCTAAATTAATAATTCGCTAAAATTATAAGATAATACATTTTTGATAATTTCTTTAGACCCCATATAAAATATAAATTAATAATTCCTTATATATAGCATATTACATGAATGATTTATGAAGGTTTCTTGAAAAATGACTCAATTGTCTTTTGTTTTTTGTTGAAATCAATTTCCCCTTGATTTGTTTGTGTTAACCTATTTTGATCTTGTATTTATATAGAAAATATTTTTAATGTCCATAAAGTGATACATTGAACACAAGAAGCATAATAAGGTGGGAGATTGAATTTTCTTTGAAAATTGGGACCGTTCATTTGATATACATGCATTGTATACAAGAATTAATAAAAAATAAATTAATATATAGAGAACTTTTATCTCCAACCATTTGTATACTAATAAATTAATAAAATATTAATTTAATATTAAAATTAATAATTATTAATTTATCGATTAATTAATAACTCTTTTAATTAATAAATTTTGGTGGTCCCAAGTGTATTATTTTATAGAGTTTCTACTGTATTAGTAATAATTAAAATAAAATTTAAAAATACCCTAATTTACACATTAAATTACGACATTAAATTGGAGGGTTGTTACAAGTATACACATTTAAAACACTTAACTTTCTAGATGTAACTTCATTTTCCATTCTCAATAAGTGTGTTGTCTGAATTTTTTTTAAGCCCCTATTTAAAAAGTCTCAAATAAAATTATAAGTAGTATCTATATAGATTCAGGTGGTATGACTAGTATCGTATCAAAGAGGTATGTCTCATAACATTAAACGGAATGAGTACCTTTTATTTCGCCTATGTTATATACAAAATCGATCATCGATGAATAGGTAGAAAAGTGGCAAAGTTATAAACACCATTGTACATAGTTCGCAAGATTTAAACTTTTAGGTAAATTACACCATTGGTCTCTAAACTTAGGGCAGATTGCGAATTTCGTCTCCAGATAACGGGGTTTGATGTCATTGGTCCTTAAAGTCCAGTTTTGCTTCCCGTCTAATCCCTCTAACCTCGTTAATACGTAATTATTGTTCCTTTGACTCGTATCCCCCTATTTGACTTTCCACCATAGGCCTGTTTGTAAATTTCAATTTTTTATTATTTTCACCGTTGGTCCCTGACTTATAATTCAAAAGGTCTCATTACAAGGGTTATTTTTGTCTTTTTCACTTACACCATTTGATCTATTAAAATCAGTTTTTGTCTTTATTAGCAATAATAGGCCTCCTCCTTTCTTCAAATGCTTATTTTAGTCGCTGACATGTGGTGCACCATTTTTCTACAAGGTGTGCTAATAAGTACATAATCAATTTGCAATCATTTTTTACCTATTAATTTTCAGCCACTATCGATTACCATTAATTACCTTTTGTGACACCCCGTAAAATTTCTGGTCAACATCTTTGACTTTTTCATGCGTTAGTTTGACTTTTATTAATTACGTGTACTGTCTAATAAAAACAAAAACCAGGAGGTTTATCCCGTGCGTAACTGAGAATCATAACCGAAAGCATTCATGCTCGCAATTTAATGTAGTCTTTTGTCGAATGTCGCATTTTTACCTTTCGAACGGATTTTTCAATTTTTATATCTTTCTTTTGAATTGTCGCGCGTTTTTAGTTTTTGCGTATACCGTAAATGGTGTTAGAAAATATCAAGTGCATGAAAGAAAATATCTAGAAAGCATTGGATGCCACCTTGCATGGTTTAAAATTCAAAATCATCAAAAAGAACCCCTTGTCCTTTGTTGTTTCGTCCCCCCCCCGCCTAGCCAACAAGTCTTCATAATTTTAGCTAACTGGTCTCCATTTGTACACTTTTCCCCTTGGAATCCAAATTTGATGATTTTAGGTTCAAATCCCATTCATTGCATCTAGACACATCATTTTCCTACTTATCTTTCCTCTCATTCATTTCTCTCATTTATTCTCTCTCACTAAAAACACACACATTAAAAATCTCTTTTCCCTTCCTCCTCTCTTGTGTCACCAAACTAAACAAACACCACCTTTTGGTGTTTGTTGCTCATTATTCAAGATTTGAAGACGGGTTATCGTTTGTGGTTTATTCCTATTGTGGTTGAGTTTATTCGTTGGTGATTTTGGGTTACTATTTGTTGATTTTGAGGTTAAAGTTCAAGACCTTTAATTCTCCTTTCTTTTGCAATCAACGTATCATCATTTTTCCTTAATATGTGTAAACATCTACACAAATCTTTCTATTCACTATCTCGTGTTTTTCTTATATCTTGATATCATCCATGTTTGAGGCTATTTTTATAACAAAAACATTAACACAATAAATTATACAAATTTATTTTTTAAAGTTTGAAGCTTTACTTTTAGTTTAACGTTTTATAAGTACCATTAGCTTCGTAGTCGCTTGTTTAGCGATAAAAGTGGTATTGTAGAAGATTTAGGGGGGGGGGGGGGGGGGGGGTCGATGAATTAATTTAGAATTTAAGAATGTTTTTGTTGTGAAATAGTTAGACGATGAGTGAGTTTTGTTAGATTGGGAACTTGAGGAGTTATGTGGAGAACTGTTGTCATTTTTTGACTAGATTTGTTGATGTTCGAAAATGGTAAGCGAGATTAGGAGGGCTTAAAAATGTTTTTAAAAGATAAAGCTCTAAACTTTTGATAGTATGTATCCATACAAAGGTTTTGATATAAAGAACATGGAAATCGGATTTAAAACGAAGGAATTATGGTCATTTTTAGTCGGCAAAAACTATCAAATTGTGGCAGCTTTATTTTACAGTCTGATCAATTTTTTGAATCGAAGTTTCGACCTCTTTCAGGTCCGAAACAACTTAAACTTAAGACATCACAAGCCGTTAGGCTTGAAAGTAAAAAAAATGAGGGACTTAGGTCATCAAAATATTTAATCACTTTTTAGACACTTTAAGCATATATTTTGAGCTGATGGATTATAAATTGGGATTTTTGGGTTTTCTTTGGATGTGGAAACATTGGCGAAAATTATTATAACACTTTTATTCTAATAGGTCGCATTAGAGATCTTTTAAGGCCGATATTTCAAAAACGTCGGATATTGTTAAATATGGTAAGTTTTGATTTCGAAATAAGTATTAATCGGTTGAAAGTGAAGTAAGGCGTTTAAATCTAGATAGTGCATTTAGGGTAAATGGAATTAACCGTTATTAGGAGACGGTATTAACGTCCCATATTTCTAAAAACTTTCCAAACATATAAACCTTCTAAAATTAGTATTCTTTCATACAATGTCATGATTTATTTAAGGATACGTTATTTCTGTTAAAAATACTTTTTTACTAATTAAACGAGAAGCACAAACACATTTGGATGATGTCAAACTATGCAAACCAATTATAAGTCATTTCGTTATGAAATTCCTCGCTCCTAAGACTCGTTTTTTACTTAGGTTGCGGTTAGAGTCGTCGACTACACGTGTCCATGTTGATTTTTTCCAGTTGATTGTTTCCTGCGTTCACCCGATTGCATAAGGAGAGTCAAAGTGTTTACTGCAAATATTACATATTTAAATTAAACAAGTCCTTTGGTTTTAATAAAGACAAACAAGTATTTATACATCATGGCTACATCCTTATAGGTTGTAGAGAATCTAATTCAGTTTGGGAACTCACAAGTGGTATCATAGCCTTGAGAAACACGAATAAGAAGAACAAACAAATCCAGTTATACATCTTCATCCTACAAAACTAAACATTTCTGGATCACAAGATGAAATTTCACCACCACCACCTCCACCATCATCATCACAAACACCAACACAACAAACTCCTCATACAGTATCAACCATCAAACTGCCTATTCTCAAAAAAGGAGCATAAAGATATATGTCCCTCAAGAAAGATGGAACATTATTTGGCCCATACAGACTATCCAATCTGGGAGGTTATATAAAATGGGAATGGTCCTGTATCAATCACTACAGATACACAAGGACAAATTAAGGTTTTGCCTCCCAGAACTGCAGAAGACATTATAGCTAGAGAAAGAGAGAGAAAAGCAAGGACCACTTTGCTTATGGCTCTACCAGAATCATCTTGCTAAATTTCCTAAGAAGACTAATTCAAACGAGATGTTTGGATGCCATCAATCTAGATATTGAGAAATGATGAATCCAAGAAGATGCAGAAGTATATCTTGAAGCAACAGTTTGAAGGATTCTCTGTATCCAACTCAGAAGGGCTTCACAAAGGTTATGACAGGTTCCAAAGTCTTCTGAGTCAATTAGAGATTCATGGAGCAGGTGTATCCACTGAGGATGCAAATAAAAAATTCCTAAGATCTCTACCTTCTGCCTGGTCACAAGTTTCCTTAATTATGAGGACCAAACCAGGAGTGGACAGTCTCAGTTTTGATGATCTTTACAATAATCTAAGAGTCTTTAAGAATGATGTAAAAGGCTCTACTGCATCATCTTCTAGCTCGCAAAATGTAGCATTTGTCTCTGAGAACACTAACAGTACTAATGATGTTAGTACCGCTTATAGTGTTTCCAATACTTCTAGTCAAAATCCACAATATAAACAAACATCATCATACTCCTTGCTTGCTAATCAATCAAGTTGTCCTTAACTGGATCATGAGGACTTAGAACAGCTTGATGAATATGATCTTGAAGAAATGGACTTGAAGTGGCAAGTGGCCATGATCTCAATGAGAATGAAAAAGGTTTACAAAAAGACTGGTAGAAAGCTACAATTTGATGCAAAAGAACCAGTTGGCTTTGATAAAACCAAAGTGGAATGTTGCAATTGCCACAAGATAGGGCATTTTGCTAGAGAGTGTAGAATCAAGGGAAATCAAGATAATAGGAGGAGGGATGCATGGACTCTGAAATAAGGTCTGGTAGCAGAACTGAAAGAAGAAGGACTCTAAGCATTGGGTACCATTGAGGAGAAGGTGTAATTGGACCAGACATTCTGAAGAAGATCACGATTATGCTTTGATGTCTTGCAACAGCTACAGAATCAGACACAAAGGATAACTTCTGTACAAATAAGTGTAAAGAGTCTATACCAACCTTAAAAAACTATATATGCTCAGAGAGAACAATTTGTTTTTTTTATTTTCTTAGTGATGCAAGCATAGAAATAAAAAGTGCATATCTCAAGGTACCCGTTAAGAAAGTTGAAGCACAGGGTTTCCATTCTTCAAGCAAATCCATTCAGAATAGACGAACCATAACATCTCTTAATTTCTTCACAAATTCGATTATAGAAACCTTGTAACCATACTTTCAGGGGAAGCTTATTGATTAAATGTTTAACCATCTGCAGGTTGCATATCAGTGATCACTACATAGAGCCTACTGAGTTCGAGATTCAAGAGATGGTTAGCATACTTTCAGGGGAAGCTTATTGATTAAATGTTTAACCATCTGCAGGTTGCATATCTACTGAAGACCCCTACTTGATTATAACAAAAAGGGGAAGAAGTTTCATTCGTATATTAACTTCAGGGGAAGTTCGTGCTTATTGGGTTTTGTCATTATCAACTATGGGAAGATTGTTGGGATTTATACTTTGAGTTAATTATGACAAAACATATTAAAGATGGAGGACCTACAAGACAAAGCTGGAATAACATTAATGCTGATTGAAGATTAGTCAAACAGTATTTAATGCTCAGCTAAAAGATAAAGATCAACATTAATGCTGATTGAAGATTAGTCAAACAGTATTTAATGCTCAGCTAAAAGATAAAGATCAACATTAATGCTGATTGAAGATTAGTACAAGTGGAGATTATGACAAAAAGGGGAAGAGTGCATTAATTGAGGGGAAGTTCTTCATCTATATTAGCTTCAAGGGAAGCTTGTGCTTATTGGTTTTGTCATTATCAACTAGGGGAAGATTGTTAGGAATTATACTTTGAGTTGATTATGACAAAACATATTAAAGATGGAGGACCTACAAGACAAAGCTGGAATAACATTAATGCTGATTGAAGATTAGTCAAACAGTATTTAATGCTCAGCTAAAAGATAAAGATCAACATTAATGCTGATTGAAGATTAGTCAAACAGTATTTAATGCTCAGCTAAAAGATAAAGATCAACATTAATGCTGATTGAAGATTAGTCAAATAGTATTTAATGCTGATTTATAATTTCCTAATTTTATTTGAGCTTATCTTGTCTTGTAAACCCTAACCCCTCTAGTATATAAAGTGGGGTAGGCGTCTAGTATTGATTATCCATCATAGTTAGATCTCTCCAATAAGAATCTAATAGTTAGCTTATTAGTTTATGTAATAGTTCATAGTCGACTGATTAAAGTCGAATAGTTTAGAGTTTATTAGTTTATAAATAAAAACCTTGTTCATAACATTGTTGTTCTTATTTGTTATTCCGCTACGTGATCAATGTTATGATATCCTACATGGGCAAAACGATCTATGAAGCCGCCCTCAGCAGGTTGTAATTGGAGACAACAAAGATATAACTGGCACAACGTCTCCAAATACAATGGTGGATCCAGTCTTAGAAATTGTTACACTTTCAAAGATCCACTAGGCAGACTCAAGCCCAAACAGGCTTGGGTCCCTAAGAGAAACTAATCTCTTTTATTTAATGTGCAGGATTATCCACATAGAGCTTTAAAGAATAAAGGAATTGTTGATAGTGGATGCTCCAGGCACATGACTGGAAACAAGGCTTATCTTGCTGAATTCCAAGACTTTAATGGTGGCCCTGTTACTTTTGGAGGTAGTAAAGGTTATATCACTGGTAAAGGTAAAATTAAAATGGGTAAGTTACATTTTGAGGATGTATGCTTTGTAAAAGAACTTCAGCATTTCAATCTCTTTTCTGTGTTACAAATTTGTGACAAAAAGAACAAGTTAGTACTGTTGGGGGAAAAAGGGAAACTGCTGTTAAGCCCTCAGCAGGTTGTAATTGGAGACCACAAAGATACCATGGTGGATCCAAATACAATGGTGGATCCGGTCTTAGAAATTGTTATACTTTCAAAGATCCTGTTGAGATCGATTAAGCCCATCTAGGATAATAATAACAATGATTGATAACACGTAACAGAATAATAAAGGACACAATCATTGTTATGAACAAGGTTTTCTTATTCATAAACTAATAAACTATAAACTATTCGACTTTAATCAGTCGACTATGAACTATTACATAAACTAATAAGCTAACTATTAGACTCTCATTGGAGAGATCTAACTATGATATGGATACTTCTAACCTAGACGCCTACCCTCTTTATATAATAGAGGGAGTAGGGTTTACAAGACAAGATAAGATCAATCTTATTTAACCAGTCTTCAATCATCATAAATACTATTTGACTTATTGTGTTCCCAATCCTTCTGGTCAAAAACTCAAAGTATAGAACCAAACTTCATCATACTCCATGACTTGCTAATCATCAAGTTCCCTCAACTGGATCATGAGGACTTGGAAAAGATCGTTATATTGACCTTGAAAAAGGACTTGAAGTGGCAAGTGGCCATGATCTCAATGAGAATGAAAAAGTTTTACAAGAAGACTGGTAGAAAGCTACAATTTGATGTAAAAGAACCAGTTGGCTTTGATAAAACCAAAGTTGAATGCTATAATTGCCACAAGTCAGGTCATTTTGCTAGAGAGTGCAGAATCAAAGGAACTCAAGATAACAGGAGGAGGGATGCATGGAATTCTGGAAACAAAGATGGGAGCAAACAGGACAAAAGGAAGGAGTCTAAAGCATTGGTAGACAATTGATGGAGAAGGGTGGAATTGGACAAATCATTCAAAGATGAAGATTAAGCTTGATGGCTTGCAACAGCTCAGACTTAGACACAGAGGTAATTTCTTGTTCAAATAAGTGTAAAGAGTCTTATGCTAATCTTAAAAAACTGTATGATGCTCAGAGAGAACAACTTTTTTTTTTTTTTTTTTTTTTTTTTTTTTTTTTTAGGGTGATGCAAGCATAGAAATAAAAGCATATTCTCAAGGTCTTAAGAAAGTTGAAGCACAGCTAGTTGCTCATCAACAAGGACAACTTTGGTATGAACAAAAGATAAAATTTATGAAGATAGATTTAGATGATAAAACAGATGTTCTCAACATACCATAAGAAATTATTAGCAGAAGCTCAAAAGGAAAAAGAAGATTTGACATTTTAAATTTTGTCATTTCCGTTAGAACAAGTTACCGTGTTGACGGTGGTGAATCTTTGTTTATCTTGGTTATCAATTTGGTATGGGGATCACAGATATGATGGTATTTTGAGATATGAGAATGAAGTATTACAAAGTGTTTTTATGAATAAAGAGAGTGAGTTAGAAAAACAACCTTTGTATGATAGGTTTGTTACAGAAGGTGGAATGCATGATGTACCCCCACCCATGACAGGGAATTATATGCCCTCTGGACCCGATATTGAAGTAGATTACTCACAATTTACATATGGTACAAAACAGACTCAACCTAGTGAATCTGAATCCCAATCAAGTGAATTTGATACCTGTGAATCTAACATTAGTACAGAACCCTCTGAATTAGTGTCTGAACCAATTGTCAATGAATCTAATGTAGAATGTCAACCTAAAGTCTGGTCTGATGCTCCTATCATTGAAGAGTGTGAATTAGATAGTGAAGATGAGTATGTGTCTATACCAACAAAACAACAAGAAACACCTAGTTTTGCTAACCAGCAAGTAAAAACTCCTAGGGAAAATATTAAAAGTCAATACACACAAAAACCTAAAGTTGATAAGAAAGATTTGGGGCATGGGTTTGCTGTAAGAGCATGTTTTGTATGTGGTAGTCTTAATCATTTGATTAGAGATTGTGATTTTCATGAGAAGAGGATGGCAAGAAAAACTGAGTTAAACAATGGTTGGAATAATGTGCAAAGAGTGAATAAACAAAATCAATTTGTTCCTTCAGCAGTACTAACTAGAACTGGTATAATTCCAGTTAATACTGCTAGAACTAGCAGTACTAAAAATTTTAGTACTGCTAGGCAAAGTGTTAACAGACAGACAGTACTAACTAGTACTACAATGAAAGTTAATACTGTTAAGCACATTATGAATAGAGTTAGACCAGTAAATGTTTTTTTATAAAACTCATTCATCATCCTCAAGACCTTTCAAAAGGCCAACAGTACTTAGAACAGATTTTTCAAAACAAAAAGTTAATACTGCTAATGTCACACCTCAAAATTTCGATATTTTAAATGACTATTTTACCCTTTGACTTTTTGGGTCCGACTTGACTTTTGACTTTTTGACCTTTTACGATCACAT
>BQNB010156923.1:2535-15214 GCA_026074375.1 Tanacetum coccineum | reverse complement strand
GTCAAAGTCGTGAAAATGAGATATAATAAGTTAAAATCGAATGTCAAACTTTTGCATATTTTATAAAAATATATTAAGTTTTAGCAAATTCTCGTAAGGGCATTTTCGCATAAATTTGCTTTAAAACCCGAGTCATGAAAATGTGATCTAGTGGGTCGTTTTGGTCGGGTCAGACTTAGAAAATAAATATATTTTATAAAAGTCAAACGTAAAAGTTAACGGATATTTTAATTAGTAATAACGCGTTTCAAGTACGGTTTTGAGTGATAATATAATATCGATTAATATACTATTGTAAGTATTTATTTTTGAGACCGATTGATCGATTCTAAAAATTGAAGTATAAAAATAGTAACTTTTCGTAATATTCGAAATATAATATCGTTGTTAGAAATTAATGGTTAATTGGGCGTCGAAAGTTCGACGAGGTGAATATATATTATTATAAATATAATATCGTGTCGAGACTTATTAAAGATGGTAACTTTTCGAAAATAGTAACTTTCTAAAAATAGAAACTTACTGAATATAGAAAGGTTTCAATAAAGTGAAATGGTATATGATTGGATGGAAAATAGTGTACATAAAATATACTAAGTGTTAAGGTTTAGGGCGCGCAAGTGGATTTCTCATCACATATATGTATATACGTAAATATAAATATATATAAATATATATATATATATATATATATATATATAGGTATATATACATATGTATAGGTATATATACATATGTATAGGTATATATACATATGTATATGTATATATACATATGTATATGTATATATATATATATGTATGTTTTCGTCGTAATGATGTACGCATCGTTGATTGTATTTTATACGTATTGTAATCGAGCAATATAATTATAGGTCGTAGACGAGATCGTTGCTGCTTCGTTTGTGATATATTCGGTTTATTTGATCGTGATCGTTGATCAAGGTGAGTTCATAGCCTCGCATTTTAATACTTTAATTGTTTTATAAACCCGCGAGGGGGATAACATGCTTGTTTTTAAAAATAGAACACAAGGGACCCGAATGTATGCTAGTAGCTTTGATTATTATAAGTTAGCTTAACTCGCTAGATAAAAGACCCGCGGAAATCATGAATTGTTAACTACCGGGTAATGGTAGACGCTTATACATGAAATAGTACTATTTGGAGGTTGCCACCTCCAATCCGTGACGACTGGCTATCGTCTCGTGTCGGGAAAATGACACCACGGATGCGTTGTATAGAGAGTAATATGCACTCATAGCGAGGGTGTATAGTGGGCATTTTATTATATGGTAACGTTCAATGTCATGAGGCTTATAATAATCCCCCTATAACTTTGTCTGATCCACATCGTTATATCCTGATGAATTTTGAGAAATGATACTTGTGTTCGGATAATTTTATTGTTTATATATATAAACTCTATGGATTCACTCAACATTATTGTTGACTTTTAGCATGTTTTATCTCAGGTCCTTGAAGGTAATTCGGCGATGGAGATTTTGGTTGTCGCTCATGGAAACCTAAATGTAAAAGTCATTCAAAGATGATTTGCAAAAATGTTGTATGAATTATGAAAATATTTGGGACCTATGATGTAAACTTTTATTTCGAATGAATGTATTTAAAAACGTCTCTTTTCGAGTCGTTTTCTATGCTTGAGTTGTTATATTATGACGTAGCACCCCAAATGACCCTTTCGCTGATATCGATTAAAATGGGGGTGTTACACCTAGCATCCCCGCTAGTCATGAAAACAACATATACCAATGCTCTTGGAGTCGCAACTTCGATATGTCACTTACGCACCTAATGGGCTACCAGCTGGAGCACTATATTAGGGAAGGACCATACTAGACATGGAAAATCCTTGCCAATCACCCTTGCCAAGCATCACAATGCATGCAAGTAAAAATCACAACCCTTGACATGCCAAACACAGTACATGCAAGTAAAATCACATCACATATATTCACATAGCAATCATAAGCACATAATTGTCTCAAAAACAAAACCACGTTTCACACAGTTCAGAAAAACAGTTCAAACACAATTGAGTATCATTTTCCCCAATGGAAAAACAGTAGGAAAAGGTTCCCCTCAAGCAAGACTTTAGCAACCAAATCTAAAACCAAATGCAACGACGTCCGCACACGACCTAGTCCAGTTAATGTACCATTTTAATTATTCATTTCCAAAGCAGTTTTCAGATTTTATGCATAGAGGTTAAATGCGTTGTACGGTTATCTTAAATGTTTTAGGGGTGTGATGGTTGATACTTAACTCCAAAAATATCATAATTCGCCTCGTGCTATAGTATAGTATATACTTATACCATCCAATATATAAGATAAGTAATAAATACTTATATATATATATATGCTTCGATAAATCTATTCGGTACCCTTAGTTACCATAAATATACTATTTATATTATACGAAATAGAACGTTTATGTTCGATAAACATTTTAGAAAAGTTTTGAGAAAAATTATATTTTTCGTCTTTTAGTTGAATTATTAAAATAATAAAATAATAATATTTTATTATTAAAAATAAAAATCATGTTTTAAGTAAAAATTCTAAGTATAGACTTTTTACGAAATTTCGGCATGACCCGTACGTTTAAATGATATTTTCCAAGGTTATTAAACCTTATTTTCAAACAAATTCCAACATATCGACACTTTTCGAACCAGTTCCAAAAATCACATTTTCACGACGTTTACCAAGATACTTTCTTAAAACAACCTCAATATAACTTCACAAGTATTTTTTTACTTTTCAAAAGTCCGCCAAAACACTTAAAATGACTAGCATAAATTTATTGGGCTTTAAGGCCCAATAAGGGTCCATTATAGTTTTTACATATCTAAAATAGGTTCTAAGCCCAAAACCAAGGCCCAATAGCATAGATAAGTCCAATATAATAAGTAACAATTAACCCGGACCACAATAAGCCCTCTCATAAGCCACGATTAAATGGGCTTATTGAGCCATGGAGCCCATAAGCTCCAAAATACATATATTAAGCTACGTATCGCATTTGGTTATCACCATAAGCTATAATATTAGTCCACAAAAATATGGCATACTAGGATAATATCCAAAAACACCTTCCTTGTGTTTCTACTTGATGTCGTGAGCTAATAAGCTTATCGAATCCTATAATAAGCTAAAATAAGCAATATACAAAATACTACATAGCAAATATATGTTTTTCAACCATCACGACCCAAATATCAAAACTAAAAAACCTTATCCTTGTTTCATTTTATTCAAACCCCAAATCAAACCATAAACAACCATTTATAAACTTTTCGCTTTCGATTTTAAACGATCGGGCCGTACAACTAACATCTATGCATTGCTAGCAACCCAAAAAGACAAGTAAAATTTAAATTTGAAAGACTTACAAAAATGGTCTTCAAAATATATTTTGATGCGAACCGGACAACCCCAAACGTTGTTTTAATGAATACCAAAACACTAGAATCAACCCAAAATGCAGAAATTTTGGTCGCTTTGCGAGTACCATATCTTGGTCAAGCCAATAGCTTTTCTGGATTTTTCAGACTCTAAAACTAAATTTATCGAACGTACTTCCCAATGGTTCAGGCCTCATTGATTTTCAATAAGTATAAGTTAGTCAAAAGTGAGTTGCAAAACAAGTTGTCAAAACTGTAAATCTGGTCCAGAATTTAGGTTGTAAAGATGTGGTGAGTAGGCGGATCAAAACTTAATATTTTTCTATGAAATTCACACAGTAGTATCTTCATGATATGTATGACCTTCTTGAATTTTTCCAGATTTTTCTGGAAAGATTAGAGGGGTCTGAGGTGTCCAATTTTTGCAAAGTCCAACAGACCCTGTTTTGGGATATGTTGCGTTAGCGCATTTTTAAAAAATGGTTAGAATTGGCTATGATTTTGGAGAAAGCTACTGAGGTTTAATAACATGTATATGTGGGTAGATATAGAAGGATAATGTCGGATTCGACCGATTGGTATCTCTTTAAGTGTGGTTAACGACTAGTAAAAATCGGAAAATTTTAAGAAAATGTAAGTGTAGCATTTTAGTGATTCTTATTCATGGATTCTTAATCATAGGATATTACTACATGCCGATATATATAAATATGTATCTATTTACTCGTATTATGTTACATCTTATTATAAGTGTGAGTTTTAATTATGCGCCACTATTATAGGTCGCTGTTGACCGTTGACATTCGTCTTCATCGTCGATATTTCTTGATCACTACTTCTATACACGGTGAGTTCATAGCCTTGCCTTTACAAATTTAAATGTTTTATTAAACCCCACGAGGGAGATACATGCTTCCTTTGAAAACTCGAATACAAGTTATTTTTGGTATGCTGGACCCGATTATATGATTATTGACATTGAGTAGCTATTGCCAAAGTCCCTAATTTCATGAACTGTTAATCACATTGTAGGGGTGAACGCTAGTACAATTAATAGATCTATTGGGTTGACCACCCTGTCCGGGGGCTTGACTCAAATTCTTTTGATCACCCCAACTAGTTAACGGATAATTTGTATTGGGAATCTATAGGTATGAGGCAATAATACCAACTTCAAGGGCAAACGTGAATGCATATGTTATGCATTATTGTCAAGGTTCGGTGTCATGAGCTCAATGTAATAAAAACCTAATATATGGTTGTCCGCACAACAAGTCACACGATGAATTATGCTTGTGTTCTAACTTTTATTCATATAAACTCTGTGAATTCACTCAACATTTTTGTTGACTTTTTAACATGTTTTATCTCAAGTAATCAAGGATGATGACTTGGCATGGACGAGGAGTATTGCGCAAAATTTATTATAAACTTGTCTTTGTTCCATTCTTCAAAAGCTTTATCTTGATGTCTTTTAAAACTTATGTTATTTTATGGTGACGATCTTGTGGACAACTTTGTGCTCTGATTTCAAGAATGGAACTAATGTTTTTATAACGTCTCTTTTTGAGTCGTTCTTTATATTCTTATGTGATTGTGCTATGAATTAACACCCAATTGTTGGTTTTGTTGCGTGTAAATTTGGGGGTGTTAAAAAAATATCATTAATCTTCATGTTTTTGATCAAATTTCAAAAATAAAATTTGTATATGTGTGTGTGTTTCTAGACGTGGCCAAGAGAGAAAGAAAAGAGATTTTTTTGATCTCAAATGAAAATGCAATGTGTGTGTTTTGGTATCAAACAAAATACATATGTACTCATGTTGGGACCAAATAGCTAAAATTAAGCCTCCTTGTCCCCCTATCCTTGTCTTATAACCAGGTAGAGCATCCTAGGCTCTCGGGTGTCTTCGTTTTTGTGTCGGACGTGTCGGGACTCATTTTTCGGCATTTCTCAAAAACTTTTCCAATAACTTAGAGTATTTACTTAATATATTTTCATATTAGACCTCTCAAAAACTCATTTGGACATTAACGGACGTGTCGGGACTCGTTTTTTGGCATTTCTTAAATTTACGGGTCAACCACCCAGAATATAAAAAACACAATAATAACCTCTAAAAAGGATTATTATAAATAATAAACCATCAAATACCTCGATTCTCATAAAATCACCACCGTCGAAGGACTAATACTAGAATATTCAAAACACAGAAAAGGGTAGGGGTTACAGAAGTGTAGGCACATATACGTCGTATCTTCCTTGATGGATACGATGTATAGGATGTCAGAACAGTAATCTTCAAATGTCTTTGTTTAAGCTTCAGAATGTGTGCCTTTTTGCTAATCTTCACCAAGTACTACATAATTACTACAATTCTCAAATACAATGATTAAGTAACAATTCTTGCAATAATCATACAAAATGGGTTATTTATATGTGATAAATGATGCTACAAAAGTGATGTTATTTGATGTCATCATGACCCAATAAGGAAAATAAGCTACGGCTTATTTTCCACCTTATTGGATTCGGCACATATTTTCAACTTACATTCTAGCTTATTTTTATATCAAAGTACTTATTGGTTTAATCAATAGCTTATTGGATTCGTTATTGGGCTTATTCTATTTTGAAATGTCTATTGGGCTTGTGCGAATCAATCGGCCCAACAAGGCCAAATGATACTTTGTCTTATTTTTTATTTATTGGTCTAGCTTATTTTTGGCAAACAAAGAGCTTATTACCCTATCTTAATGTTTATTGAACTATTTTGGAGTTATTTGGTTATAAAATACATTGTAAACTTATTGGGTCGAAAAGCACAATAAGGTTTAAATAACTTTATTCTTTTTCACAATCGGGCTAGCTATGAAACTCTTAATGGACCATAAGGCCCAATAACTAATAAAACATATTCTAAAACATAATGGGTGGAAACAAGTGGGTTAACTAGTGGAGTTAATTTGGATTTTTAAACTTGTGTAAGATAAGGCATAACAAATGTTCTGGGCTAACATTGGATTTTCTGGCCCAATGGGTGGAAACTAGCAAACGTAAGTGTTTCAAGCGGATTTATGATCTACTTATACTAATGTAAGCTTAAAATGATTTAAAGTAGTCACTGAAAAGTATATTTTGACAAAACGTCACGTAAATAAGGATTTTAGCGTTTTGTCGGGATTCGACCTTTTGAAGGAAAGTGTTGGAAAATAAGGTTTGAAAACCTTGGGAAACTTTTACAAACAAACGGGTCATGCTGAAATTTTATAAAATACCTTACACTTAGAAAATATCTTGGAAAACTCATTTTCTTATGATTCGACAAAAGGACGAAATCATAGTGTTATTAATTTCTAAATTCATAATTTATAAACGGTTATACTTGAACATAATAAATAAACCAAAATTCATACTTATACTCATAACATAAACCAGATTTATAAACTTGACAAGAGGACAAAATAATAAAATATTATTATTTTAATGCCCTACTAAAAGATGAAAAACATGATTTTTATGAAAAACTCCTAACACATGTTTTATGTGTCTAAAACATTGATAGTACTTACATCAAATATTTCTATCAAGATAATCTGGGTTAATGGGAAAATGCCAAAGCATGTATGTGTTAGCCTTACTTTTTAGTGAAGCTGGCGTCTTACAAGTGAATTGGACTAACTGTAGACCTTTTGCTAAATGCAGGGGTTATTATTGTAAACGAGGTATAGTTAGCTTTAGTATAGGCTATAAATACCCCCCATGACTCTCAATGGGGGGTGTGGAAGTTCATTTCCTTTTTTTCTTTCTCTTTCTAATAAAACACACATTTGTTCTTTCACCCTCTCTACTTTCTCTCACTAGAACACTATGGCATATCTTATGTTCTTTGATCATCCCCGTCCCCCCAAAAAGGTGGTTTTGTATCATGTAACAAATGGCATCAGAGCTAACCGGGGGTGTTTTGTTATTGTGTTTGTTGTTTCATGCTTATTTAAGCTTATTACAGCTTATTTTGAGCTTATGTCAAGTTTTTAATAAGTTTTTTTGGGTCTCTTTATTTTTCCAAAACTTATTAATAGCCTATCTCTTTCAAACTGGGTTTCTAAGCTTATTGGTTGTCAAAGCTTATTTCTGGCTTATTTCAAGTTTATCTCGTCTTGGTTTGGGCTTATCAGCCAGCTTATGTGCCTATTAATAGCTTATTTTTTTGAAGCTTATCTTGAAAAAAAAGATTGGTGGCAGATATTTGGTCACCAAAGAAAAAGTACAAAAGTACGACAGTGACCAGCGGTTTAGTCACCGCGGTTTGGTGGCAGAGGTTTGGTGGCAATGGTTTATTGGCAGCGGTTTAGTGAACAAGTTTTGCAGCTGTTTATACTTTTTAGCGGTTTGTAGAACCGTTATGCTGCCCGTTTGTCACGAGCACAGCTGTTTGTTGAACTGCTATGATAGTGGTTTGGGGTTTTAGACAGAGTTGACTGAGTCAACTCGGTATTTACTGAGTTGACCGAGTTAGATCAGCCGGGTTGACTCAACTAAGTCAAAGACGAGTTAAGGTCAACGGAAGAAAAGAAAAAATAGAATCAAAGACACAAATTAAGCCACAACATCAATAGCCAAGATTACTCTAACCCTTCGTTACAAATCAATCTCCAACAAATCCAATCATCTAACCTATCCCATCATCACATCAATTAACACCAATCCCATCTTTTCTAATGCACAACGTGACTCGATAATAAATAATAAAGATCTCAGATTTAATTTCATATTATGCAATTAACTGTGATCATGCACACAATACTAATACATCATTACTGATTTGTGGTGGGTTAAAACCCCCTTTGATATTCGAAATTAAAGATAATTTTATAACAAATTTGTTATAAATTATTCTTCGTTTCGTTTGAAATCAAAACCAATTACAACCTACCCGAGACCTCCTCATGGAGATCTTGAAGTCGCCCTTGTGCTCAGTCAAGAAAAAACAGTATCAAGAAAAGGGGTTTGTGATTTGGTTAGGGTTTTAGATAAATGAAAGATTTGTAGTTTGTTATCTTGTGTGATTTACTTCGTGGTTAACTGAGTTCTTGTTGAAGAGATAAGGTGATTTGGTTTGTGTCTGCACATATGGAAAAGAAGGGCATGAGATTTAGATGAAGTGAATTAAGGTTGTGTAGTGAGAATTTTTAGGGTCTTATATAACATCTAACATGATTAGGGTTATATTGATTCTTGTCTAGGCCTACATTCATTTAACCAAAATATGTAGTGTTTGTTATGGGCTACAAGACTTTAGTTGGTACATAAAGGTTAATTGGGCTTGGACAAATTCTTAGTATATAAAAATGGGCTGATGCACTTCATGGCTGGGCTGGCTATTATCTTACTTGGTAGACCGGGCTTTTACAAATCTTGGGCCGATTGTGATAATCAGGTTTGGGCCTGGTATACTGTTTTGGCCAATTATATAGATTAGATTCTATGTCGTGTTTTGTTAATTGGTCTGGTTATTGGATAGTGCCAGGTGTTAGGATTTTATTTTATGTGACGATATTACAGAATTATCATAGTTTTTGTATAGTTTATACGCAGGGACTAGATTAGCCAATAATGCATAGTTTAGTTGAGTATGGGCTACAAATACCCCTCTATAGCTTCCATGAAGGGGTGAGACTTGTAAACTTTCATTTTTCATTTATCACATACACACTTTCACTCTCTAGAGAAGTGTGCTTTTTGTTTACTCTCTCCCTCTACTCTCTCTCTCTCTACGAACATGACTAGCTTTACTTGGTTTGATTCACCAAGACCACCGGATCTATAATTCTTTGTTTCTAACAATTGGTATCAGAGCCAAGGTTGCGTTCTTGGTCAGTTTGCATGTTGTATGGTCCGGTGTCTATCTTTCACTATTTTATTTTCTAAACTTTGTCACTTTTGTTCGTCGTTTTCCAGTCTTTTTTTTGCAAGAAACAGTTTTATAACAGTCTTATAACAGTTTGTTTTTCTATTTTTTTACGAGTTTTATAATAGTTTCATAACATCATATCTGGTCCTTCGTCCTTCTTTTCCACAGCTTATTTAATCAGCTTATTGTGCTTTTTGAGCTTTATCAAAAGTTTCTTAAACTTTTTCTATCTAGAGAGTTGTAGGAGATTCTTGGTAGCGAGTTAAGATATGTCTTTGTTTATTTGTTTGCTATAATCTAAGCAGGTACAATAGGTACGAAAGCGACTCGTGTACTTTCGAAAGTGACAGGTAGCGAGTTGAGAAAGCCACAATAGCGAGTTGACAGGTCATACGAGATTGGAGTAGCGAGTTGGCTTAGCAGGTTAAAGTGTAGCAAGTTGGCAGATTTGGTTAAGCGAGTTGGTGTACAGGTTATACGAAGACAAAATATTTATGCCAAATACAAACGAATCGCTGCCCAAATTTTCTCTAAGCAGTGAGTTGATTGGCAGCGAGTTGCTACCGCAACCCAAACCGAGTCAACTCGGTCATTACCGAGTTGACCCGGGTCAACTCACTGAGTTGTGTTTAAGGTCAACAAATAGAAATGAAGAATGAAGAGACTGACTCAATTGACTCAAACCAACAATTAACTACCTTAACAACAATCATCTATGATAATAACCAAAAGCCAATATAAACAACAAATCCAACAACAAGTTTATTTCCCATCGTCACACTTTAACTCATCACAAATCCATCTCCACAAACTATCCTAAACCCATCGTCACATTCAACATCAAACCCTTCTCCTTTTATCATCTACTCGTCTCAAAACTAATTAACAAAAACATTAAACAAGATCTTAAAAATCTTTCTTTTCGTGCTACATATCAAATTGATGACCTTTTACAGATCCAAACACGACAGAAAATATCATCATCGATCTATGTAGAGGTATATCCATCATTTAATATTCAAACATTAAAAGAAAAGAACAAAAACAATAGTGTTTCATTCCTCTTTTAATCTAGTCAAACTAAATCAATACACACTAATACCTACCCGAGACCTCCTTTGAGAAGATCTCGAAGACATGCCGCGCTACTGCTTTGTGGTTACTATTCGGGATTATATCTGAATGAAAGAACCCATCTTTGTTAGTGTTTGTGTTTCG
Organism: Tanacetum coccineum; assembly: GCA_026074375.1. NCBI lineage: Eukaryota > Viridiplantae > Streptophyta > Magnoliopsida > Asterales > Asteraceae > Tanacetum > Tanacetum coccineum. Next base: position 4,652 of record BQNB010156923.1, on the reverse strand, counting down.
GATTTCATTTACTTGAAAAACGAAACAAATGGTATATGGTTTTTGATTTATTGTCATTAAGTCTAATGGCTGTGTTCATTTAGTGACTGCAAGAGATTAGATAAGATAGAGATTATGGCTATGATTGTGATTGAGAATCAGTGGTGATTGAGTATTTGAGAGAAAACATAGTGATAGAGGCGTATTGATAATTTAGGGTTAGGATAAATTGTGAGTGTTATTAGGGTTGTAACAACTCTTATATCATTCTCTTGTACCTGTTTAGTAAAAGGATTTGGACATGGGCTGGTACTTGCAAAAATGATCGGGCCTTAACTCAATATCATGGGCCATGAGTTGGTGGGCTAGAATTTTGATTAAACTAAAATATAGGCCGAGATTTGTGGTTTATGGGCTAAAGTTTATAAATTAGTGTAGGGATAGATTTATTTAAGATCTGTTGCTATGTTTTGATTATGGAGAAAGAGGGAAATGTCTACTTATATCTCTACAAGTGAGTTTGATTATCATATTGGGCTGAAGCCTATCTGTGTTATTGGGTATGGGCCACGCTTAGTTGTGATTAAAACAAAGTTTGTCTAAAACTTTGTACAAAAATATCAGCTAAATTTTAATTGTGTAAGATACAAGTTGTGGGCTAATTTAATTAAATGGTAAAATGTGGTTTATGGTTATTTTATGTGGCTTGTGATGACAAAGTGACAAGATTAATTTTTTTGTGACGAGACCGAGATTGACGCCTATAAAGAATCGTGGAAATAAATTTAAATGGCTAGTATTGGATTTCATGACTACAGGGTTTTTATACGATGTTACTTAGTTGAGATTGAAGTTATTTTGTATTTTTTGATTCATTCCCGGGTTCGTTTCATCGGGTTGTCTCCATCAGTGGTCATCAGTATTAGCCTACATAAATAATAAGGGGATTTAGACAAACGGCTAAAGATTTGGATTACGATGACAAGTGATCACGAAGTTGATTTGGTATCACTTATTTGAGATTGAAGTTTTATTTCATGAGGGCGTGTACTTATTTTATCTTGAAGTCGGGGTTGGTTGGATGCATGACTTTCAATGATAACTTGCTTGTGCTTAAGATTTATGTTGAAGACTTGGTTTATCTAGTTTCCAGAAGTTGGGGTGGATGGTTGAAGACCTGAATTACTATCACTTAAAGGGGTTATGTTGTAGTACTCAGTGTCATACGCTGAAGACGTTGTGGAAAATCTTAAGAGGTGATGAAAGTCTTATACTTTGGTGGGGTATTGAGTACTTAGAGATTTGCATGGTGCACAAATTCTCTATACTATTCTTCCAGCATTAGTGCAAGCTTAAGTTACAAGAACGGGGAATTCTACTTCAATTTCAAGTTTGGTACATCAGGTTTACTCCATCAGTGGTCACTTTAAATAGCCTACAATTGGGTCAGTAAAGATAGTCAGAGAGAGTTAACGAGTAAAGAGTTGATTGGAAGTTGATTCTCATAGGATACATTTGTGCTAAATTTATTCTTCTTATAAGATTTCAAGTATATGTGTGTACAATGTGTTGCTGATTTTGAGGTATCAAAACCAGCAAGGGGGAAGGAGACATACATCTGAATGCACAACAAGTACACATGATGAACTTCATATCTTTTCCTTATTTAAGGTCATTCCGGGAAGACAAAAGTCATAACCGCAGAGAAAATCAGTGATGTATCTCGTAGCTTTTGGTGTATTATTCCAACTATGTGGAGGAAGATATGTAAGAAACCATTTCTCTGATGATAAAAGTGGCATACAATTGTATGATGATTCCTCCAGTTAGTCAGTATCCTACCGGAAGAAATGTGTTCATCCAGGAAGTACTTGATTTTTATGGTACTATTTTGGTGTTGTCATTTCAACTACATCCGGTACTTAGTTGTTTTTATGGTACTGTCTTGGTGTTATCATTTCGACTACATACGAGATAAATTGCTTTTGTGGTGTGAAGGTCGCTAAATAATTCTCTTTTGAGTAATCAGGTGGTGCAATCTTAACCTTATTAATCACACACTCAGGGTCTTTCATTTTGTCATTCATTTCCCTCCTAGTGATTTCAGCTATCTCTAGGGTATCCTCTGTGTTGTGCAC
>BQNB010156922.1:0-15214 GCA_026074375.1 Tanacetum coccineum | reverse complement strand
TACGGAGCAGCCACATTATTGATGTCTCTTGGGTCGATTTATATGGAAGTTAGCTGTGAAGGCTATTTGGAAGATGCTGCTGAAATAAACTGCATGGACAATGCTTATTATCAATGTTTGAGAGTTAATACATATTTTGTATTAGCTATTGATGAGTCGATTTCAGGAGCCTGATGTAGTCTTCTTGATGGCTTAGAGTTATTTTGATGGCTTAGAGTTAGGAAGTTGTTTCTGCTTCTTTCTTTGGTTGTCATAGAATGGTGTGTCATTCTTATATCATTTTTTGGTTTTTGCACTGTGGTGCGTTCTTGTTGTGCCCATGTAACGGGCTGGGTTGTAGGACTTCACACCTTTTATACTTAAAAACGCTTTTTTGGTGTAATACTATTTACCAGGGAAATCTTTTACCCAAAAAAAAGAAAATCCCTTTTCTAAAACAAAGTTGTCATCAGACATTGTTTCTACCAAATAGCCACCAATTTGTAAATGAGCTATACCAGGAGTTCTCCTTGAACTTTCCAAATAGCCACCAATTTGTAAATGAGCTATACCAGGAGTTCTTCTTGAACTTTCATATCTGCTTCTTTTAATATCATAATCTCTGTTGTCTCTTCCTTGACGAGGCGACGGTTCTGAACGGTCTCCATAATCCTTATCATCAGTATATCTCCTTGAGACCGCCCTACCTTCACGCCTATTATATTATGGTGAATGATGCCTAGAACGCCGATGATCACTACTTCTGGAACTTCTAGATGAACGGGTAACACGCTGCAACTGCAACATCCGAGTACAAAATCGGTATTAGGTATCGGCGCAAATTTGATATAATATTCATACGCAAATTACAATACAACTCTGATTGCCAATGAGATACAAAAGTTTGATCATGTTAACAAGATCAAAAACATTATCTCAAACAGCCAAGAAACGGCCATATCCGACCAAGACCCGGCCATAACCGGCCAGACCCGGACCCGGTTAGACCCGGTCATAACCGGCCAGACCCGGCCATATCCTGCCAAGACCCGGCCATAACCGGTCATAACCAGCCAGACCCTGCCATATCCGGTCATAACCGGCCAGACCCGGTCATAATCGGCCAGACCAGGCCACAACCGGTCAGACCCCGCCATATCTGGCCAGACCCGGCCATACTCGGCCAGACCCCGACAAGACCGGCCATAACCGGCTTGACCCGGCCATATCCGGCCAGACCCGGCCATATCCCTCCAGACCCGTTAACAATGATTGAAAAATCTTTTACTCCATAATTCACATAGCGACATGATTGAAAAAATCTTTTCGACGCAACGTTAACAATTAGGAAACTTACTAGGGATAAACTAATTGAATCTAAGAAACACGTAAAATTCGGTTAACCGGTGTTTTCGGTTTCGATTAAGGTGCAAGAAAATAACAAATCAAAACTCTGGCTAACCAAAGTTAACAAGACCATCTTATTGAATTATGTTCAGGTTGAGGGGACCTTTCCCGATGGTACAAAGTTAATTACCGTACACGATCCAGTATCAAGTGAAAATGGAAATTTGGATCTAGCTTTACATGGCTCTTTCCTTCTAAGTAAGCAATCTTTACTGTTATGTTATCTGTAGAGACTTATATTACATTATTACTGTACTTATCTTATACAATTTTTGTGTTTCCAATGCCATAATGGAGTAACGGTTTTTGAATTTCTTTGAGGGTACTAATTAGATGGAAACTTTGTTGCTTTTGCAGTTCCGTCACTTGAAAAGTTTCCAATCATAGAAGATGGTAAGATTCCTGGCGAACTAATCCTTAGAAATGGGCATATATTGTGAACCAAATAATCTTGTTCGATACTTCATATGTAATATTGTAAACACGAAGGACCAAATATGTTAGTTAGAAAACTAGTAACCGAAAGTTAGTTAAAAGCGGTAACAGAAAGTTAGTTATGTTAGTTGACTTTTTCAAAAAGACACAATGGTTCATCATGTCGATTGGAACCATATATATACATATGTAATACTCGTTTTAAATGGTTAGACGATTAGACAATATACTTATTCAATTTTTACTTTGCAACTTATATTTCGATCAATCGGGACAACATTTGCATCAAGAGCATGGGTTAATCACGAAACAATTTCTGTTTCGCATAAACAAAAAACAGAAATGAGAGGCCATAGTAGAACACACTGAAAAAGAGAAGAAACATCCTTGTTTTCCAGTGGTGAACGGTTTGGTTCTTTATCTTCCAAAGAAACAAACAACTTGAATAAGAAGAGACGAAAAGAGAAAGTGCAGATCGATCCTGTTTTGCGTGAAGTAGCAAACGTTTAACACCAAACGTATTGGTGGGTAAAACTTTGTTTGAGTGACAACGAGGTAATGGGTGGGAAAGACTCTTGGCGAATACAAGAGACCGAGGAAAACAAGAGTGGAAACGCTAAAGAAGATTGTCTTGTGTGTTTGCTATTAACGCGACGCTGGGAAACAAGAAAGGATACACATAAGTTGCATAGAGAACGAGAGTAAGGATTGTGAAACCGGTTTGAAAAACTAGACACACAGCAGTATAAGACGCGGGATAAAAGAGCAAGGAACGTTGTTGTGTGAAATGATAGAAAAGCGTAATACGTGGAAACAAAGAAAGGAAGAGTACTCAAGAAAAGATTTGGTGCGGAAAGAGTGGTCGGTAAAACGACACAAGAGAACATAACAACACGAGAATCAAGAAACAAAGGAAGGATGTTTCGTGCAAACAGAATCAGAAACATAGGAGTTTTTGTTCGTTGTGGTTACCAAAGTCGTTGTACCCAAGGTTGTGTGTAGGAAGGTTTGGTCATTTTGAGATAAGAAATCAAAACAACACACAAGGTTTGTGTAGGAAGATTCTTAGATTTCAAAGGAACCGAAATCAAGAATAACACAAGGAGAAAAACGTGTAAGTGTGGTATAGAGAAGAAGCAAGTCTTGCGTTTTGTTTGTGTCAAATACAAATAAAATTCGACAACACAACAAGAACAAAACCAATGAAGCCAGACCTTAGGTTGTGATTCAAGGAAGAATACGAGACAACAAAGCAAGGAGGCTGTGGAACATTTGTTTAGACTCGTTGGTAAGGAAGGAAATTCGAAAAAAGGAACCGTGGTGAAGTTTGGTTTGAATCAAAACAGCAACAAGGCAACAAAATCCAAAAGTTTTTTGGAGGCTGAAGTCAAATAGGATTTGAAAAGGGGCAACGAGGCAGGAAGAAACAAAACAAAGTAGGAATAACATCAGACGTTGGTGAACAAATTATTACTAACAAGAAGACCATGGAATACATCTCTATTCAAAACAATAAACAGGACACAAGTTACTTTTTCTTTCTGGATTTCAAATTATATAAATAGTATAGATTTATTAGTTTTTACTATTAGGAAATCCCGAGAACTATTTTGATCCCGTATTACTAGGATTCCCGAAAACTATATATATTCCCATATTAGTAGAAATACCATACTAGGAAGGATAATTCCCATACGCATTAGGAGGTGAAGATAATAAGCACATATAAGATGGCTGGTGATGATACGGCTAGCACTTCGGCACCAAAACCGTAATCACCACGCACAAATCACTGCCCTAAATTAAAAAACACAAACTAAAATAACCCGTTTGGCTATACAAATTAAGTTATAATAGAGCACATGGGTTTGTGGGAGGGCTAAAGAATGCGAAAAGGAAAACACGGAATAGATATTAAGAAGTATAAGGCAACAAAAGCCTATTTATATCAAGCATTGACCGAGAAAGATGTGATTTACAAAGGTTTAGCGGGTTGCGAAACAGCAAAGGAATTATTGATTCATTAAAAACCAGTACACGTAGGGGAAGAATAGTGCAGAGCATAGCACGGTTACAATCATTGATGATTGAGTTTAATACACTTCAAATGGAAGGAGAGACACGGTGGATGCATTTACGGCTAAACTAAATGGCTATGCCACGAAGGCAAGGGAATTAGGAAAAACTTTGGATGAATCACTTTTAGTACGAAAACTATTAGATTCCACACCAGATAGGTTCATTCAGATAGTAGCATCCATAGAACAGACAAGTGATCTTGACGATATCTCTTTAGATGAGATCACTGGAAAACTCAAGGCGTTTGAGGAAAGGATAAAGCTCCGGAAAGGAGGTCAAGTAGAAAGCCAGGAGAACTTACTATTCGCACATGGCGAACACTCGGGAAAAGGAAGGCGATTTAGTAAACGCAGAAGTAGATCAAATTTTTCACGAGGAAACTGGCAGAATAATAGAAACAGAAATAACTCACAAGAAGGGAACTCAAACCACAAAGGAAACTCAAATAAGAGTAAAGGTAAGAAGGATTTGAGCAACATAAAATGTTTCAAGTGTAACAAATTTGGACATTTTAGGAAGGATTGTAGAGTAACATCAACAACTCAGGAACAATCAAACCTTATCTTAGAAGACGAAGAGCCATCACTATTAATGACTACACACGAGGAAGTATTGTTGAATGAAGGCCGAATTCAACCAAGAAAATATGCTTCAGGAGATGCAAGCATATGGTATTTAGATAATGGTGCAAGTAACCATATGACGGGAGTCAAAAGTCATTTTAGGGATATTAATGAAAGCGTAACAGGACGAGTACGTTTTGGAGATGGATCATATGTACAGATAAAGGGTAGAGGCTCTATATTGTTAGGTTGTAGAAACCAAGAACAGAAGATAGTATCGAACGTATACTATATACCAAACCTTAAAAGCAACATACTAAGCCTAGGACAACTTACGGAGATAGGTTGTAAGGTCATAATGGACGGAAACAAACTGACTTTGTATGATAAGAGTAAACGGTTGTTGATGAAGGTTGAAAGATCTAAGAATCGACTTTACAGTATTAGACTGCAGATAGACACACCTATATGTCTCTTAGCAAATGTAGATAACCAAGCATGGTTATGGCATGCTAGATTAGGTCATCTAAACTTTGATGATATCAACAAGATGACTAGGAAGGGTCTAGTGGAAGGAATACCAAGAATAAATCATGCCGGACAAATATGTGATGCATGTTTATTAGGAAAACACAGTAGAACACCATTTCCAAATCAAGCTAAATTCAGATCAAAGAACCCATTGGACTTAGTATATGGAGACCTTTGCGGTCCTATAAGTCCAGCCACACACTCAGGCAAGAAACTCATATTCTTGTTAGTGGACGATTGTACACGTTTCATGTGGGCTTACTTTCTGACATCGAAAGACCAGACATTTAGCACTTTCAAGGAATTTAGACAGAAGATAGAAATGGAGATGAGAATGAAATTAAGGATGCTAAGAACAGATAGAGGAGGTGAATTTACATCTAATGAATTCACCAAATATTGTAAGGAAAATGGGATAGCACGACAGTTGACAGCACCTTACTCACCACAACAAAATGGAGTAGTGGAGAGAAGAAATAGGACAGTGTTATCAACTACGAGGAGTATGATGAAAGCGATGAAGTTACCTTTAACTTTTTGGGCGGAAGCAGTTAGACATGCCATTTACATACTCAACAGGGTACCTACAAGAGCCCTGATAGATAAAACTCCATACGAAGCACTCTACAACAGAAAACCGAATCTGGAAAACCTAAGAATATTCGGATGCACAGCTTATGCGAAGATAACAATACCTCACTTGAAAAAGCTGGATGACAGAAGCATACCAATGATTTACTTAGGAGTAGAGGAAGGATAAAAAGCATATAGGCTATATGATCCAATAGCAAAGAAGAAACACGTTAGTAGGGATGTAAAGTTTATGGAAATAAAACCGTGGGATTGGGATAAAGGTGGTAAGGATACAAGTACACAAGATACATTTTAGACTAGTTTTGTGGAAGAAGGAGTTGACAATGAAAACGCTACACCGTTCAATACAGAAATTAATGATAATGTTGATAATACGTATCAGGATTCGATTACTGATCCTAACTCGCTAATCACACCACCAACTTACACTTACAACCCACACTCAGAAGAGGAAGAAGAGGCTACTACTAGTTCGATGGAGAACTTAGGAAATAGATTTGATGATACACCAGTACGAGGTTTCAAAAACTTAACGGAAATATATGAGAATACACATGAAGTTGAAACTGAGAATTTACTACTTATGGAAGAAGAACCCCGTACCTACAAGGAGGCATCAACAGATAAGAAATGGATTGAGGCCATGAAAATTGAATTGGATTCAATCAACAAGAATAATACTTGGGCTCTTACAACATTGCCACCAAATCAAAAGGCAATAGGACTCAAATGGGTTTTCAAAACCAAGAGGGATGCAAAAGGAAACATTATCAAATACAAGGCAAGATTAGTAGCAAAAGGATATGTACAAGAACAAGGAATAGACTTCGATGAAGTATTTGCACCAGTTGCACGGATAGAGACAGTACGGTTGATATTAGCTCTAGCAGCTTATCATGGTTGGCAAGTACATCACTTGGATGTAAAATCAGCATTTTTACATGGAAATTTGAAGGAAGAAGTCTATGTTACACAGCCTGAAGGATTTGTTCAACAAGGAAATTCAGGGAAAGTCTATAAGCTTACTAAAGCTTTATATGGCTTAAGACAAGCACCAAGAGCTTGGAATGTGAAGCTTGATCAAACCTTAAAGTCATTAGATTTTAAGAAGTGTAATCTCGAACAAGCAGTCTACACAAAGAGAAGTAAGAATTCTACACTTATAGTTGGAGTTTATGTAGATGATTTGATAATCACGGGCACTCCAAAGAAGGAAATAAAAGTATTTAAGTCCCAGATGGAAGAAAAGTTTGAAATGAGTGACTTAGGATTGTTAGCTTATTACCTTGGGAATGAAGTTACACAGACAGGAGGAGAGATTACAATCAAGCAAACAGGTTATATTAACAAGATCTTAAAAGAAACAAGTATGATGGATAGTAATGATACGAAGATACCAATGGATCCCGGTACTAAAGTTGGTCAAATGGCGAAGATGAAACCAGTTGACACAACTTATTACAGAAGCTTAATTGGAAGTCTCAGATACTTACTACATACAAGACCAGATCTTAGTTATGCAGTCGGACTACTCAGCAGATTCATGCAAGACCCGAAGGAGATTCACCTGAAGGCAGTAAAGCAAGTAATCCGATATATAAAAGGAACAAAGGAGCATGGAATAATATACAAGAAAGAAGGCGGCTGTAAGACCACAGGTTACAGCGACAGTAGTTACGGAATTAACACCGATCAAGGAAAAGGAACTATTGGGATAGTATTTTACTTTGGAGAGTCACCTATTACCTGGTGTACTCAGAAGCAACCAACAGTGGCCCTATCATCATGTGAATCAGAATTCATGGCAGCTACTGCAGCAGCATGTCAAGCATTATGGTTAAAGCGACTACTTAGTGAATTAACTGGATGGGAAGAGGAAAGGATAACGCTGAAGGTCGACAACGTTTCAGCAATAGCACTCGTCAGGAACCCAGTTTTTCATGGAAGAAGCAAGCACATCGATATTCGCTATCATTTCATTCGTGAATGCGTAGAGAATGGACACATCAATGTGGAACACGTCAGCGGAGAACTACAAAGAGCAGATATTCTAACAAAGGCTCTACCAAGATTGAAGTTCGTGACTATGCGACAAATGCTCGGAGTTCAAGATTTAGGACGAAGCAACGATCAAGATTAAGGAGGAGAATGTGGACGCATGATAATCTTAGATTTTGCTTCATATGTATTATTATAAACACGAAGGACTAAAGTCGTTAGATAGAAACATTATAACCGAAAAAGTTAGTTATGTTAGTTAGGTTTCGGTTAGAAAAAAGGAAAGGTATTCATTCATCGACACCATTGGAAATGTATTAGACCAGAATCATGTAAACCAAATTAATGTTTTAGACATTACCACAGAAACTTTTACTGATTCATTTTATATTTGCAACTTATACCCAATTCATCTACAATTGGACAACATACAGTTAAAGTTTGATGCACACATTGTATTATACAGCGCCTGTATCATATCCAGTTGTACGCATTGTAACACCGAAGCCAACAGATGTCACTTGTCATGACTCTGGGTCTCGTACGATAGATATGGACAAAAATGAAAGTATGCTGTTTGTTTAAAGAACGAAAGGTGCATAGCCTAAAATGAGAATAAGCCTAAAGTACGTAGTAGTATGTGCACATAGCTATTATGTGCGTCCGACCCTACAAAAAACAAATGTCTAGCTCTAGCCTATAATTGTTATATTCTTTTTCTCCTCTAGTTTGGTCCAAATATTTTAATTTCGTTAAATTGAAGGAAATGTGCAGTGTTTGTGTTTGCCTTCTTGTTTGCTTATTTCTTGCATTATATCTAATATGTCAGGACGGATCAAACAACGACATTCCAAGTGACACCTTTGAAGTTCAAGGTTACCCAACACTATACTTCAGATCTTCAAGCGGTAAGGTGGTGCCATATGAAGGCAACAGAACAAAGGAGGATATCATCGAGTTCATTCAAAAGAATCGTGAGGGCGAGACCTCCCAAACAACCACAATAGAATCAGGCAAAGACGAGCTATGAAGAGTTTTTCCAGGACTCTGAGAGTTGTCTTTTTTTTAATCGGTAGTTCAGTTCTTTGTACTCTTTTAAGTTAAATCACGAATTATATCGTTGCATCCTTGTACCATCCTCCACCACCATCACCGTGAACTTTTTGTAATGCGTGATATGAATAAATCTTTTTGCTAGAATGAAGATAAATAAATTCAAAATGTAACTAATGTCTTGAACCGTCCTCTTACCACCTAAACAAGATGTTTTTCTTACGATAGTGTGGTTTCATTGTAACATTCTTTTAGAAGAGCGGTTTACCATTTTCTTGGCTCACCTAAACGTCACTCTGCCAAAATTAAAACTTGGTAGCGGTTTGATAACACTTGGTAGCGGTTTGGTATAGTTATGGTAGACGTTTAGTCGGGTTCAAGTCAAACAGCGGTTTGGCCTCAGAACGATTAAGTTTTGAGTTGTTTCGGGTTTTTCAGGTTTCGACTTCGTTGTTCGCGGGTCTTATAACATATACCATTAAGATCGCGGTCCTTTAACGATCACCGTGACGTGTTCGTTTTTGCTATCACCGAATCGAAACCGTAAAATAAACCGAAACCCTAGTAGTATTCTAAACGAAGAAGACAACTAATACGTGCATGGATTTTTTTACTATAGTTTAAAATTTTAAAATTTCATTTTTAACCTTTAGCTTTAGACAACTTTCACTTTCAACCCTTTGATAACTAACATGTTTAATATAAAACCTTAGTTTTTAAAACATTTTTATTTTTAACCCTCTATTTTCAATCAATTTCACTTTTAGACTTTCAATTTTCACTTTAGTTTTACAACTTTTCAATTTTAGCCATTTAGTTTTAATTAGTTACACCGTTAGTCCGTATTTCAAGTATTTTTAACAATCGTTAATTAAGATCAAGTACTTTAACGTCAATAACATTTTTTCCGAATAACAAACCACAACAAATCACTTTATCTACTTAAGATCTATAATTCATTTCACAACAAATCATATAAAATGGAAACAAAAAATGTGCATGCAATAAAATATAAAATGTCAAAAGCAAATGAGAGATGTATGTCATATTTTCGTTCTCTTCATTCACACATTCAGGTTCTTTCTAAAGGAGACTTAAAAGGCACTCGTATTGAACATGGATTCAAGCGGGCATTCATGTCACTCTTTGGTCAAGATAATGATACTTTCACAAGTACGATGCTTCTCAACGTATATCAACTACAAAAGCAACTTGACAAAGACGAATTTCAAAAAGATGGATCCATGGCAGCCTTTTGGGTGATCAACAGACAGTTTTAGCAATTCATCGATTCACATTTTACCTTGGATTATGACAATCAAATGTCAGACAAGTACTTTGTTGAATACACTGGAATCGAAGTTAAACAGTTCAGACAAACATTACTTCAACACATGAGTAATCTGAAGAAATTTGTTGCTGAAAGAACATGTCACAAAAGACTGTATGACAGAAGGGTAAATAAAAGACAGATGCAAAAACAAGAGAGTAAAGTTGACTTGGGAAAAGAGTTGGATGTTGGTTTGGTTGTCATGGAAAGTAATGGAACAGAATCAGAAGTGTAAGATGACAGCAACAGGTCAGGGAATGATACAGATGTTGATGATGCATATATCAGACCCATATATGATGAAAAGCCAATGGCTGAGGTACAATTGACTGATGAATATAATATCTTTGCTACATGACAACAACATACTAAGAAACCTGAAATCATTAATGAAGGTAGGGTTGACCAGTATACTAAAGAATGTCAAGTTATAAGTCCTTTGCTTGATTCATCACATGATAACCAGACAACTGAATACTCAAAACAATCTCTCGAGTCTGAAAATATTTTACTCAAAACGATCGTTGCCCAATTTCATAAAGATTTTTCAAGAATGAAAGCACATTGTATTGCTCTTAAACTTAAATATCAAAATCATGCTTTAAAATCGGGACAACATGGTCAAATTTTAAATGAAGCAAGTAATAAAGCCAAAATGAAAAAGGAAATTGAAGCTTAGAAAAACGATACACATAAAATTAAAACCATAGTCGGCTAAATTACTTAACATTGAAAGAGCATCTAAATAAGAAAATGAGACTTTGAAAAAAGCCGTACAAAGATTGTAATGATTCCAAAGAATTAAAACAACGAGATCTAAGACTATAGAACAGACAACTTCTTTGCTTGCTAATATTGCTGATTTAAAAGCTCAGATTCAAGAAAAGGTTTTTGCAATTGATGCTTTGAAAAATGAATTAAGAAAGTTAAAAGGAAATAGTGTAGATACTAAGTTTGCAAAAACATCAGTCTTGGGGAAACCGGTTTTACAACCACTCAGAAACCAATCAGTTGTTAGACAACCGAATGCGTTTAAATCTGAAAGACCTAAAATTTCAAAACCACGGTTTGCCTCCCAAGTTGATGTGGAAAAAGATTTGTCAAAACCAGTCACTCAACATTATTTGCCTAAGGGAAAAGAATCAGCCTATGCAATACATAATCATATGATTGCATCTAGCTCATCTAGGAATAGTTCTAAGAACATGCCAAGATTTAGTTCAAATGACATGGTTCATAATCACTATCTAGAAGAAGCTAAAAAAAGACACAAACAAAAGATAGGAATTCAAAATCTAGTGTGATGCATTCTGCTAGTCTACCAAACACTACTAATGGTAGCAAACCACAACCTAGAATCATCAATCAAACAACTAGGAGTTTGCATGTATCTAAGAGTAGTTGCGTAACAATAACGGTTGTGCCCAAAGCAGATCACTCTAAGAATTCTAGTTCTTTTTCGGATTCCAAACACTTTGTTTGTTCCACATGTCATAAATGTGTCTTTAATGCAAATCATGATGCTTGTATAACGAAATTCCTGAAAGAGGTGAATTCACGTGCTAAGGTTAAACACCATAAGACTAGAAACAGTAACAAACTCGTAGACCAGAAGAGTCATATTCTAAAACCTAATAGGCAGATCTTTACAGGACATAGATTTTCTTCTAATAAGTCTTCCGCTGCATATGAGAAAACGTCTCCTAGATCTTGTCTTAGGTGGAAACCAATGGGTAGAATTTTCAAAACTGTTGGTCTTAGGTGGATTCATACAAGAAAGTTACTCGACTCTTGCACAGGCAAGGTTGACAGTGAACCCCCACATGGCTCCAATGTAGATATCTCTAAAATTCATGAATGCTAACAAACTTTGGATTTAAGTGCAGGTACATCAATCAATGTTCAGAAGAAATAAAGTATTGATTTAAGTTCAGATACATCATATAATGTCAAGAAGGAAAATCTCAGAGTGTGGTTGCTGAAAAGAATTATATCTCAGAAACCAAGGTTACAAGGGATTCACAACTAATCAAAAGACAACGACGTTTGAACAAAACAGTTCAAGGCTCGAACCTCAATGTCAAATAACGTTTGAACAAAATAGTTCAAGCCTCGAACCTCAATGTCAAATGACGTTTGATGTAATGAATAGAGGTTGTCACATCACTTCGCCTTTCCCCCCCGAACCCTCTTTCATGTCAAAGAATAATGTTTGAATAACTCAGTTCAAGCCTCGCTCCACAACGTCAATAGAAGTTCCTACATCATATATGATAGTTATGACGTCAATGATAGAGTTGGAAATTTTATTCGGTCTTTGTTCGAAGAATATTTCAATGGAGAAAATCTAGTTGTTTCAAAGTCTTTCGCTGTTACTTCTGCTGATGCATCCGATAAACGTCAACAACAACCAAATTCAACTTCATCTACTTCAACTCTAGCAACAATTGTCACTGCTGATGGAAACTTCGACTTGTAAATATATTTTTTTTCTTCTTTATTTTGATTTCTAAATATTTTTGAAAAAAGAAAATAAAAAAAATAAAAAACCAACAAAAAGAAAATAGAAAAATATAAAACCTAGAAAAACAAAATATAAAATCAGAAAATTTCAAAAATACCAAAAAAATCTTCTTGACATGTATCTTGGAATCGATTACGTACCTAGAAATGTCGATTAACATTGACACATGTGTGTAAATGAAGTTCGAACGAGAGTTCAAACGTTTCAAAACATGTCATTTTTTAATTTTCTTTATGACTTATGTACATTTTAGTGCATAACTCGGACCCGAATGTAATAGGGGAGTGTACGCTTCAGTGCGCTTACTCAAAAAATAGAAAAGAAGTCTTCTATCATGTGGTTTTTAAAAATAGTTGAACATAATTTTTCAAAAAAAAGAACCTTTCAATGTCAAATTGTCTACAATATAATTTGTGGTATCTTTCCGTAAAAAGTGATATTTGTTAAAATTGTGTTCAACACTCCCTTCTTCAAATAAGTTTAAAAATTGTGGTACTTACAATGTTATTTTATGTGGATCAATTTTTAAGGGGGGCTTTTAAAACCAAAGCATTTTAATGTTTTTTGGGTACATCTCATAAATGTCCATTTTATGTATCCAACAACATTCAAGTGAAATAAAAATGTAGAAACGATAATGTCAATTAATAATTTACATTGTTCACTAAGGCAACTTACTCCGCCGTCAACACATTTGTGGTGTCATATCATTTTTTCCTCGTAATGTCAAGTTTTAAAAATTAGTGGTATCCCACTAACTGTGTTGAAGGGGAGCTATCTGAAAATTTTCATAAATTCATGCAATTTAGTGGTAACATTTTTCTCCCCATGATATTTTTCATGTCAAATTTTAATAAATTGGTATTTCAAATACTAAAAGATTTATTATTTAAAATAAGGAGTGAAAATGTGATTAAAATGTGACCTAGAAAAATATGATCTTTAAGACTCTAAGTGCAACTCTTTCCTTCATGTGCAAAATAATTTCGAATCTCGGAGCACATGTGTAGGGGGAGTATTTTAAAAAATTTGTATCAATGGTTTTATGGTTCGATCTCTATACCCAACAACCAATTAATCTCACGACGTCGATAAAGTCATAAGGTGGTTAAGGTTAGGTATAAGTCTTATGATCCAACCAGAACCAAAGGGATCTACCCATGGACATTCCATAGTTAGAATAGAAGTCCTTAGGTATGACTGGAGATGAATAAGAATAAGGGAATAATGCCGACTATGATTGAGCTAACACTGGAACAATAACTACTAGGTGTTAGTGATGACGTCTTGGTAAGCATTGAAGGGGTTGAAGAATTTAAAAAGAAATGTATGGATAAAGAAAACAAAGCAACCCTCCACACAACTTAGGCAGAAACCGAGTCAATACATAATCTATCAAAATCACAATGATGATTGTTATATTGAAGAAAGTCGTCATGGACCTAGTGATGCAATGCATAACCCTTCCCAGCCATTCGAGTTTCTCTCAAAAGAAACTTGTCTCATTTGTCACGAAGATACACACGTTATCTATTGACATCTCACTCTGAGATTGTTGATATTCAATAGGTGGCAGTCAGCTCCAGCCTCCGATTACTAAAACTAAATTACACAAATCGAGTTTAGAGCCAAAAGAGATCAAATTATAAATCTCATTAGGACACAATCCATGTATAACACTTGTTGTTCACCTTTAAACAATATTTGGTAACAAAGAGTCCTACGTATTATCCTTGAGATCTTGCCAGAACATTCAGAGTGATACTCTTTAGTATTCACAGTGACGAATGGGAATCCTTCCAGAGTCAACCTCAAACAACTCTACGGTAGGTGACTTGCAAGATTCTATATGAATCAAGCTTGTGATAACTGGATATTGATTTTGGTCCAGTATATGAATTGACTACTTAATTAGAAAGATAGTAACTATTTGATACACTCTTACCGTGCTGTTTGCTTTGAGACATTCCGGTAATAAGAACAAGCAAGCATGGTGAATCTAATACATCTGTGTTAGAAGATCCTACGCTTTGAGCTGGAAACCCTATCAAGGAGATTCTTTGAATCTACCTGATCACAGGTATAGTATTTATACTATAAAATGGGGAACCGGTAGTTATCGCAACCTAAAATCAACGAATGACAAAAACATTTTGTCCATATCTGCTGTTTATTACTAACATTCAAATGCAGGTACAAACGTCGGTGTTGCAGCCCCATTCTAGCGAAGTCGGATTCATTACCACGTGCTCATACTCAAGCTTTCAAAGTCAATCATTCAACATCAAGATTGTTGGTACTAAACTTCCTCATCATCAAAGAGCTTCAAAGTCAAATAAAGAATCGTCTTTTGGGGAGATTGTTAGCCTTATGTTCATATAAGTCAAACAAGAATGCAATGGTCAAGAGCACAAGATGATTAAGAAAGTCAAATCAAGATGATTCAAGTCAAGGAGATGATGCAAGATGAAAGATCTCAAGAACTTAAAGTCAAAAGTTGAAGGCTCAAGATCAAGATCACATAAACGACATCGAAAGAATGTTATCGGTCGTCTAAAGCATAAATGAACAAAGCCATTACAAACAAGAAAAGACAAAGAAAAGACCAAAGAAGGCAAAGCTCAAACGTCATATCTTCAACATTGGGGAATATAAAGTCAAATCAAGATAACCTCCATCAAGAACGTCAACGTTGGGGAGATCAAAGAATACCTCAACATT
>BQNB010156921.1:0-15214 GCA_026074375.1 Tanacetum coccineum | reverse complement strand
ACGCCCTCGGACACGTATTCCGTCTAGGCCCCGTCTGGGGGTGTGACAGTTTTATAACAAAATATGACATTTATGCAGGAATGTTTAACCAAATAATGCTTAAAATGTGGATTATTAGATAATGTTTGACCAACGCGGTAGAAAGTCAATTTGACGTGGAGGTTAGAGCATCAGGTGTCATAACACTATAACACCACTTTTTGAGTGTCACGTCAGCTTTATCACCATAACACCAACACCAAAAAAAACCCAGGTAACCATAACACCACTTTAACACCACTTTTTGAGCCTCACCTTTATTTTTTCATAACACCCCTTAAACAAACTAAAATATTTCAATAAACAATATTACACACTACAATACTTTTAAAAAACATACGGAATTAAAAAAAAAACATACGGAATTAAAAAAACATACGGAAATTAAAAAAATACGAAAAAATTCATACTCCCCGGCGACTAAAAGTCTTCATCTTTGTGTTCAACTTTTTGCCAAATATGCTCCATAAGGTTTCGTTGAAGACTAAGATGCNNCAGGGATTTGATACAAATGTTTTTTTGATTTTAATCAGAAACGTATTCACCCCCCCCCCCCTTCTACATTTTCTACAGGAAGCCTCACAAGGGTATCTGGACATAGAAAAGCTGAACACGAATTGACAGCTTAATCAGGAAGATAGTAACTTACCGATTTACTCTTACCGTGTTGTCTACTTTGAGACGCTCCGGTAATGAGAACGGCTAGCGCAGCTACGAAACCCAGTCAAGGAGATTCTTTAGAATTCTACCTTATCACAGGCAGTATTTATACTAAGAAATAAGGAACCGTGGTTGCTACAACCGTATTCGACGAAGTGACAAAGCCACTTTCATCCATATATGTTGTTTATCACTAAACCATTCATGCAGGTTTCCTGACGGTGGTAGCAGTTTTCTGATGACAAGTCAAAGCTTGTACCACATGCTCATACTCGACCAACATACATAAAGACATCATGAAAGCTTAAGTACATGTTTCAAGACTTCCGCTACTCTGATACCGTACGTCTTTCTTGAAGCAATGAAGTATTAAGTCGATACCGTACGTCCTCCATAAAGTGACGAAGTGTTAAAGTTAAAGAATATCAAGAAAGATGGTTACATACGCTTTTAACATCAAGAACAGTATGAGCATGTCGGTCAAAAGACACAAGTTCACAAAATGGCAAAAGATCACAAGTTCATGATAAGAGATTATGCTTAGTTGATGATCTCAAGAAGTTCAAGATCATATTCAAGTCAAGTTAAAAAATCAAGCTAAAGTGATGACATCAAATAACGTCTATTTTATAGCAACATTTATCCCATGATTTTAACCTATTTTGTATAGTTATTGCAAAGAATTGTTACTTAATCATTTATATTTGAGAATTGCAGTAATTATGGAGTAATTGGTGAAAGTTAGCAAAAGGCGCGCATTTTGGAGCTTAAATGAAGATATTTTGAAGATTACTATTTTTAATACCAATACGCCATATCCATCAAGGAAGATACGTCGTATCCATGCCAGCACTCACCAAAGACCATAGAGGATTAAAGCACAATACGTCATATCTAGAGAGACTCAATACGCAGTATTCAAGAAATAGTATGTGAATATTCTAGAAGATATCAAGTGTGGTCCCTACCCCAAGAAATCCCCAATTGCCGTATCCAATACTTAGATACGCCGTATCAAACCGAATTCTAGACCTTATAAATAGAAAAATCAAAAATGAGTTTTAAGTGTGCTAAATCATATTCTCGATACCTAAACCATAAAATTCATTTTTTAGAGGAGAAAAAAGGTAAAAGAGGTCAAGCAACGTTATCAATTCCATAGGAGACAACATGTAATTCCGTATAGTTTAGTAATCATTCAGCTTTTGGTATCATTCGTTAACTTGGTTAGTTTACCTTGGCTAAATAATTTCTCTTGTATTTATTATGATGTTTGAAGGCTAATACCTTTCGGTATTAGCCATTATTAGGAAGATCTGAATGTTTGATATTTGTTTATCTTGATTTCTTGATTTATCATTGAATACTTGTTTATGTTTATCAATTTATACTTGTTTACGCGCTTTTGTGTGTGACCTATCATTCAACTGGATCTAGTGATACGGACCAAGTAGATCTAGAGCCTGGGATAGGTCTCTATATAGTAATTTATACATCTAGAATAATAGTTACACAAATATTGTCCTCCTAAATCTGTGTCTAGGATACGCTTTGGGCTTAACTAGTTAATTGGATATTGCCAATGGTTTATTGGTCGTGTTGACTAGCAGGTGACCTAGATAATTCAACAAGTAACATTCTAATTTCATTAGATAGTTGGACAAGTGGACTACTAGTGTATAAATTATCATTAAGTGGTAAATAGGTAAAGTCTCTATGAGCTAGGGTTTAACAAGATCACTATTGCTTTAATACCTAAGATAGATTATAATCAACAAATAAGGATGCTTTATGTGGATGCTTTAATTGTTACAGAATTAATGTGTCTAGGTCTTAGGATGATGTAACGCCTAAGTCTTAAGAATGATATGCCGCCTCGAGAGAAGAAATCATTGCACTTAATAAAGAAACCAACATTCTAATCTGATTAATAATGGTTAATACAGTTTTCTTATATAAGGCTCGACTACTATTTTATCCTTTGTTAATTAGCTCACGTGGGTTAAAGTGCCTTGAATTGATTATAGTCACCAACCAAACCGTGCCAGTCTCTCAAGCTAAAAACCCACCTTTTCCCGTTAGAATTAGGAAATAGGACTAACATAGGTTTAGATTAGGATATAATTAGCATAGATTAGATAACCAAGATATTAATTAAATTGATAGATTTAACCTCGCTTCAAGTGTTTGACACCATACTTACCACGAAACTACTACTGATCGGGTACACTACCCGTTAAAGTGTTGTTTTTAGTTTAGTCAGCAAAATATAAATTTAAAACTTGAATCAATAAAATATACACCACACAACGACACATTAAGGACCCCTCGAGAGACAATTATTCTGATGCTACTTCGGGGACAGACGAGTCACCATTCGCTCAGGCTGCACTCGTATTTCGTCCTCAAACATCACCTACCTACCATGCTTTTGTTATCTAGCCTAGACCTGAGATACATGTACATCTTCCGTACATGACTCACTTTTGCGGGACGCGTACAATATAGATGCCGACGAAGATGGTTCAACCACATCCTGCTTTAGCACCAGCCTTTCAGACAACCATTCCTTAGTGGGTCGCCGCATCACCATCACCACCACCATCACCATGATCACCACTACCATCATCATCACCACCACCATTACCTATACATTCGGGACCATCTCGTAGGAGATCTCCTTTACCATCACCATCATCAGATTCACATCATCCAGCTGCAGCATCACCACCTCATAAGAGGTGCAGAGTGTCATCCTACACGACATCATTATTAGTCGCACCAGCCGCACCAGCATTAGCAGAGTTAGCACTAGCAGCACCTGCACTATCATCCATACCTGCTGATTTTTTACCACCTCGCAAGAGGTTTGGATTTATTAACAGAGTTGAGGCCACAGAGAGGGAGATTGAAACTTTAAGAGCTAGGCTCGCAGCAGTTGAGAGAGAGAGAGTGATTGATGCACTTTAGCAAGAGAAGATTGGCAGAGATGTTAGAGAGGTTGAGAATAGAGCTCGACTTCAGAGGATCGAGGACATCTTACACTTCTAGATACATAAGTCATTATCATTGTAGCCTATGTTGTAGTCTACCAAGCATTGAGTAGTACTCGATGGCAGCTTTTAATATGATGCTTGTATGTATTTTTCTTTAAAAATGATGTACTAAGTATTAGAATCTATCTATAATTGGTTATGATTACACTACTTTGTGATATTGATTTATTTATTGCTATGATTGATTCTCGTATATCCATGCGTGTTGTAATCTCATTATATTGTACTTATTGTGTGTCATCATTTTATTTTGGATGAAATCTCACATGTTAAATTTCTTGTGAATTTTGAAGAACAATGCCAACTACAAGACAAGGAATGAGTTTCGAGGCCATCGAGGAACTGATAGTTTAACGTGTAGCTGATGCGTTGTTGACTTACAAGGTTAATTGGAATAATAGAAATAGAAATGGAATAGGAAATGGAAATGGGAGCCACGATGAAGAAAGTGGTAGTAGAACCATGCACATAGCTCGTGGTTGCACGTACAAGGAGTTTCTGAACTGCCAGCCCCGCAACTTCAAAGGCACTGAAGAGGCTGTCAGATTGGCTAGATGTTTTAAAAAGATGGAATCTGTATTCCACATTAGCAACTGTGTTATCAACTTTTAGGTGAAGTATGCTACATGCACTATGCAGGATATTGCTTTGACATGGTAGAATACACACATGAAGATAGTTAGGATTGATGCAGCTTATGAGATGTCATGGAAGTAACTCATGAAAATGATGACTGAAGTGTACTATCCAAGGAATGAAATCTAAAGGATGGAGAGTAAACTGTTGAACCTGCCTGTTAAGAGCAATGATGTAGTTGGTTATACCCAACGTTTTCAATAGTTGGCTTTGCTATGCCCGAGAATGGTTCCAGATGAAGAAAAGAAGATCGAGAGGTACATCTGGGTACTCCTAGACATCATTTAAGGGAATGTGACATCAACTGAACCAACACGGTTTCAAGATGCAATCAGACTAGCTAACAGTTTGATGGACCAAATGGTACGTGCTATTGCTGCAAGACAAGATGAGAATAAGAGAAGGTGGAAGAATAACCAAAAGGACAATCATGTAAAACACCACCCAAGAGACACAACATAGCAAGGGCATACACTGCTGGGCCTGGAGAGAAGAGATAGTACGCTGGAAATTTACCTTTGTGCAATAGGTGTAGGCTTCACCATACTGGTTTGTGCACTGCGAAGTGTGGAATTTGCAAGCGAGTTGGTCATATGACCATGGATTGTAGGAGTCCGGCTGCTGCAACTAATCAGAGGGCTCTGGTGGCGAATTAAAAGACTACCATTACTTGCTTTGTTTTAGCCTATGTTTTATTAGAAGTGATGGTCATTAATATTCCCAAACCTTGTATAAGAAAGTAATAGTTTATGGGAATCCTTTAATCTAATTGGGCCAAGGTTTCGGGCTTAAAGCCTATTAGTTTACTTACTCTTGCCCATAAAGGCCCGTTAAGAAGCCCACAAAGGGCCGAACTATTTTCTATGTATAAGACCCTCTGCTAGACTTGTTAAAGAGGTGGGGGGATTTTTTTTGGAATTTAACAACATTTGCTATTTCTACTAAGTCGTGTTTTTCTATGTGTTTCTTCAGCACTATACACTTTCTTTTCTAACTAGTTCTTCCATTTTCTCTTGTTTTTAATCTGAAAACAAACATGTGTATGTATGTAGAAACTAGGTAAGCATAGGTCTTACAAGTGGTATTATTTGCCCGGGGGATTTCGTGGTAGCTTATTGTGGCTATATAGCTTATTCGATGGGCTTATCTAGTGCTTATTAGGTTCGACTTAAGGATTTAAGCTTATTCAATAAAAAGCTTAGGTACTTTCTATTGTTAGATCTTTCTAGCTCATTAGTCAAACGTTTTCATAGCTTAAAAGGGGTTTAAAACAACTTATTACTATAGCTTATCTTCGTAGCGTATTTTTCCTTTTTTAGGTTTGTATTAGTTATAATAAAAAAAGCTTGAAGATTTTCAAGTCAAAATTGTTTTAGCTTAACTCTCTAGTTGCCGTGGCTTATTTGTGTGTCTACCTAACTTATTACAGCTTATTTTCGAGTCCTTAAACACAACTTATTACATTTCTTTTTGCCTTAGACTTATTCAAAAAAAACCTTAAAACATGTACTTTCTTATTTAAAAAGCTTTCTAGCTTATTAGGGTTTAGTTTTCGTGGCTTCTTATTGTTAAAAAGTCCTTATTCGAAGAGATTATTCTGGGCTTATTCGGTATTCATCTCAGCAGTTTAACAAGGAAAGAAAAAGGATAGTTTGAAAAAGGTGAATCTCGCGGTTTATCTCGAGTTTAAATCGCTCCTCTCAGCGGTTTAAACGAAACTATAGGCGGTTTATAAGCCTTCTAGCAGTTTATCAAAAAGTGACCGTGGTTATCCCTCACCGTGGTTTAAGCTCACTTTCAGCGGTTGATCACATGTACCCATTACCATCGAGTATATAGTGGTTTAAGGTATTTCTCTACCGCGTTTTATCAGGGTTTATGCATCACCACGGTTTAAGAACCTTGTTTAGGACGGCGGTTTATGTCCAGGTTATTCTGCGGTTAGGGTTGGAATAAGAAGCGGTTTATCATATACATATTCCGCGGTTAGGGTTTCAAGAAGAGGCAGTTTAACTGCATCACATACCACGGTTATGTTTGGTTATGAACCGCAGTTAAAGGTTTGGAGCCCTAAACAACATTTTCGAAGTTAGTCCCTCTATGTTCTATTCCTTTACTTCGTTCGTCCTTATCAGATTCCTTAACAGCCGTTGGTCCCTCAAAGTGAAACATCATTACATCGTTAGTCCTTATTGTTTATTTATCAACCATTCGCCCTTGTAACTTCAAGATAATTACACCGTTAGTCCTCAAAGCTACAAAACATAACAAACAAGAAACATTAAATAAAGCAATCAAGTTTACAATACCACAACACTGATTAATCTATTAAGATCCTATTTTTCACACATGAATTTGTTTTGCAATGTCGACTCAACAAGATATTTATGCTGCCGGTTCCAAAAACCGTCCTCCTATGCTCAACAAGGACAACTACGTTCCATGGTCTAGTCGTCTTCTTCGATATGCAAAGATCAAACCAAACGGGAAAATGCTAGTAAACTTTGTTCTTTACGGTCCGTATGTCAGACGTATGATTGTTGAACCCGATGACCCAAATAGTGAACCTCTTGTAGATGAATCTACTAATGAGTAGACTGATGATGAACTCACTATGAAAGAAGTAAAGCAAATGGAAGCTGATGATCAAGCTATTCTGATTATTCTCATGGGTCTTCCATAAGACATCTACGCTGTAGTACACAGCTGTCAAACTGCTCAGTAGACTTGGTTACGTGTTCAGGAAATGATGAAAGCTTCTAATATTGGTGCTCAGGAGAAAGAGGAAAAGTTGTTTAATGAATGGGAAAAGTTTAATTCTACAAAAGGGGAATCGATTGAATCTTACTACCATCGTTTCGCAAAGTTAATGAATGATTTTAAAAGAAACAAACATTTCCCAAAGAACATTGCTAGCAATCTCAAGTTTCTTAACAATCTCTAGCCAGAGTGAAAATGACATGTTACCATTGTTCATCAAACGAAGAATCTACATGAAGTGGACTAAAATCAGTTGTATGATTTCTTGAAAATGAACCAGGAGGAGGTAAATGAACTCAGAGCAGAACAACTTGTAAAAACACATGATCCTTTGGCATTTATGGCAAACACTCAGACTCCTTACACTTATCCAGTGTTTCACCCAAATGAACCATCATAAATTACCTATATGCAACATCCACTACCTAACAACAACTATATCCCACAACCTTCATTCAACACGAACTACATGCAACAACCAATCCAAAACCCTGATGAAATCACAGATCCCACAACTATAATGAACATGGCACTTGTACTTATGGCTAAGGCATTTAAACTAAACTACTCTACACCAACAAATATCAACCAAATAATTTCATCAAACCCTCGCAACAAACAGACTGCATAGCTGGGTATAAATATAGGTCAAGACAGATAGATGCAGTGGGAATTAGTATAGACATTATGCTGGGCAGAATGCAGGAAATCAGATTAGGTATAATACAGGGCAGATTTTAGGGAATCATAATGGGTATAATGTAATGCAGAATGCAGGAAATCAGGTTGTGCAGAATGCAGTTAAGAATACGGGTATTCAGAATGTTTGGAATCAGAATGGGCTTATTGTTGTTCCAAGGATTTCTAATCAGAATGTTAATCAGAATGGGAATGGTAATGTTGTAGCAGCACAGGCTGAGAGTAATGGTAATGGGAACAATGGCAATCAGATAAGGCGTTACAACAGTAGAGGAGTGGGTCATTATGCTAGGAACTACACAGTCAGACCCAGGAGAAGGGATGCTGCTTATCTTCAGACTCAGTTGCTGATTGCTCAAAAGGAAGAAGCAAGGATCCAACTCTAAGCTAAGGAATTTGATCTGATGGCTGCCACAAGTAACATTGAAGAGAATGAGGAAGTCAACGTGAACTGCATTTTAATAGCCAATTTGCAGCAAGCATCTTCATCGGGTACTCATGCTGATAAAGCTCATGTTTACGATTCAGATGGATCAACTGAGGTACACCAATATGAAAATAGTTATTATAATGAGATATTTAATATTTTTACTTAAGAGGAGTAGTATACTAAGCTACCCGAGTCTACTACTGAGCCACATCTAGATCAACCGAATGACAATAATGCTATTCATGCAGATTCCAATATGGAACATAGTGGAGAAATAGTAGAACAACACCATGCCACTGTTGAGGAAACACGGGCTTTCTTTGAATCATTATATAATAATTTGGTCATAGAAGTTGAGAAAGTCAACACGCTCAATCGCAAAATGAAAGAAACGAATGACGAATTGACCACTGAGCTTACAAGATATAAGGGAAATGAAAAACTTTTTGAATTCAATCAAGCAAAATTTTATGAACTTAAAAATGGTTATAGAAAGTCTATTTATCAAGAACAATGTCTTACTAAAAAGATAAATGCTCTTCACTTAAGTTTTGCTAAAACGATAACGACTTTGAATGATGAAATTACAAATCTAAATAACCAGCTTTCAAAAGAAAAATCAACTGTATCTTTTCTTCAACAAGAAAAGGAAAAGTTGAAAAGTGATTTCATAAGACGCGAAGATGAGCTTTTTGATAAACTAATTCAATCTGAGAAAAAGATAAAGGAATTAGATAACATGTTGGTTAAAATGGTTCAATTGATTCAAACGATGCATATGCTTTCACCTAAGACAGACTTGGTTGACCACACTAAAAATAAAATGGCTCTTCGTTATCGAAATCCCTTCTATCTCAAGAAAGCTCAGAAAAAGCAATAGAGTTTGTATAATGACAAAGTGTTATTAGATAAGCATGATCCTCCTGCTGTGTATGATTTGGAGGAAACACTACAACTTGCTCAAGAGAGTCATTTAAAAATGAAACAACTTAACATAGAAATAAAACTGGCAAATTATGCAAAGATTAATAAACTTTCTCAGGTCCTTGTTTCTCAAATGGCCAATTCACGAGAAGAGGTGTATTTTTCTAATACTTCCAAAACGGCCAGTGTTTCAAACACAATTTCCAAACCAATTTCCATACCTGATAATGAATTTTCGGAAGATACTTCACCGAGTGTTGCACGAAAATTTCTAAATGAGGTAAAAGACACCATTGTGACTCTTCAACATGTTGTAAAGTCAAGAATGCCATTAAATGTAAACAATTGATCATCTTCTATTCATCAAAAGATTCACAAAATTTTAAATGATGAAATTGCTTCTATTGTAAACCAAGTTGACGTAAGAGTAATACATTTTGAAAAGCAATTTTTGAAAGAAGCAGCTAAATTTGTTCGAGACTTCAATTATCTTGCAAAAGAAGCTGATGAATCTCTTGATAAGATCATGGTTTTGGAAAAAGAAAACGAGCGTCTCTTGAGAGCAGTTGTCAGTCAAGATACGCTGTCTATTATGAATCTCTTAAACGTACGAAAGAAAAGTTTGAAACTTGTATTATTAAAAAGGAAAACGAATATGATGTTCTTTGGAATCATTGGTAAAAAAAATGTGAGGAATGCAAATATGACAAAATTTTGCACGATTAAGCTTATAATAACACGCAACTTCAAATCAAATGGTTACAAGCTTAGTTGGGAGATCTCAAGGAAAAGAGTATGAATACTCAACGTGCCATCAAATACCCTTGATCCTTGTTGGGATTAAAAGACTTCTTGATGATCTTGGAGTTACCGCTGCTTAGGTTTGTGTTACTACTGCTAACACAAAGATAATGAAAAATATGCTAAGTAGTTAGTACTGCTAGTGTAACTTAGTATTGCTAGTATATGTTAGTACTGCTAGAGTAAAGTTATTACTGCTGGTGAAGATTGAAGAAAATATTCTAAGTAGTTAATGCTGCTTGTACACAGTTAATGTGTGGGGGGGGGGGAGGGGTGGGGGGGCGGTTTGGGGGTTGGGTGTGGGGGGGGGGGGGGGGGTTGGGGTGGGGGGGTGGGGTTGGTGTATAAGTTACTACTACTGGTGTTCAGAGTTAATGCTGCTAGTACAAAGTTACAACTGCTCAAAGATTAAGACTATTGAAAGAGTTTCTACTGTCAGAGAATGGATAAAGACAAGAGAAAAGATAAAGATTTATTGGAGATCAAGATTACTTATGTGATAAGTATTAGTTATTTATTGAATAGATCATAGAGAATATTATAAGTTTTAGGAATATATTGTAAATCGATTAGGACTCCTAGGTGTAATAAAGGAGGTCCTAGGGCATAGAGCTTGATATCTAAAAATCTTTTGTTTTGATATCGTTATAGCTTCAAGGTTTTGTAACTCTAATACTAGTTAGAGTATTCGTAATAATATATTGAAGCTTTGTTTGTTATTCAGTGGTTCATTAAGAAGTACTATTCTATTGCATAATTCTTCTTATCTGATCAAAAGATTAGATAACGCATAATCTTTGATATATTTTACAAAGTTTCTATCATAGTTGTGTGGATTTATCTTAATAACAAAAAAACTTACACAAAGAAGAATTAAGATCTATTATGTGAGATTAACAAGTGGTATAGAGCTTGTGAGAAGCTTAGAATAAGAAGAACATGTTAAATACACAAGATCTCTTGTTACAAAGATATGGATTAAGACTTAGCACATATGGTGGCTGCATCAAAAGTGCCTATGCTTAAACCAGGTGAGTATGAGCTTTGGAGGATGAGGATGGAATAATACATCCAGATGATTGATTATTCTCTATAGGAAGCTATAGAGAATGGTAATGCACCTCGAATAACAAAAGTTATTGAAGGTGTTGAGACTACAATTGCTCCTACAACTGCTGAAGAAAAGGCACAAAGGAGGTTAGAGTTAAAGGCAAGAAGCACTTTATTGATGGGCATCCCTAATGAACATCAATTGAAGTTTAACTCCATCAAAGATGCCAAGTCATTGCTGTAGGCCGTTGAGAAGAGGTTTGGAGGGAATGCTGCTACTAAAAAGACTTAGAGGAATCTTCTAAAGCAGCAATATGAAAATTTTATTGCATCTAGCTCAGAGATGTTAGATCAAACCTTTGATAGGCTTCAAAAGCTTATTAGTCAGTTGGAGATTCATGGTGAAAGTATCTCACAAGAAGATGTGAATCAGAAGTTCTTAAGAAGTCTGTCACCAGAATGGAACACACATACCATTGTGTGGAGGAACAAGCCTGAGATAGATACATTAAGCCTGGATAATCTTTACAACAACCTGAAGATCTATAAACCAAAGGTCAAAGGAACATCAAGCTCAAGCACAAACACACAAAACATAGCCTTTGTATCCTTAAACAACACCAATAGTACAAATGGAGCAGTTAATACTGCTCATGGTGTTACAACTGCTAGCACTCAAGCTATTGCTGTTAACTCAATAACAATTGACAACTTGAGTGATGCTGTCATCTATGCTTTCTTTGCAAGTCAACAAACCGTCCACAACTTAACAATAAGGACTTGCAACAAATTAATCCTAATGATTTAGAAGAGATGGATTTAAGTTGGCAGATGGCTATGCTAACAATAAGGGCAAGGATATTGTTGAAGAACACTAGAAGGAAGTTTTCTGTAAATGGTACTGAGACCATTGGGTTTGATAAGTCCAAGGTGGAGTGTTACAATTACCATAAAAGGGGACACTTTTCAAGGGAGTGCATGGCTCCAAGGAACTAAGAAAACATGAATAGGGAGAACACAAGAAGGGTTGTGTCAGTGGAGACAACTACTTCTATAGCTTTGGTGTCTTGTGATGATTCTTGGTTATGATGAAGTGATCAAGCAGAAAGTAGGTCCAAACTAACTTTGCACTCATGGCTCCCCGTATATTTTACAAGTTCTACTCTGAGGTATCTACTGATACAAAGGTTATCTTGTTTGGAAAATGTTAAATTCTTAAAGAACAAAATGAAACAACATGTTAAGACTTAAGGACATCTTAGTTAAATGCTATTGATTATAAAACAGGTTTAGAGTCTATAGAAGCAAGACTTCTAGTTTATAAGAAAAATGAGTTTGTTTATAAGGAATATATCAAGGTCTTAAAATGTGAGATTTTGTAGACATTACAGAGCTTAGGAGGAAGTTGGAACTGGCTCAAAAACAAAAAGATGAAATTCAACTAACAGTAGAAAAATTTAAGAATTCATCTAAAAGCTTAAAAAAATCTAATAGACTGTTAGATAGTTGATAAGTGCAAAATAGGTTTAGGGTATAATGCTGTTCCACCTCCATATATAGGAAACTTTATGCCTCCAAGACCTGATTTGTCATTCTCTGGTCTAGAAGAGTTTGTGAATGAGCTTATAGTTAGTGAGCCTATAGTTATTAAGCCTGTAGTTGAGAATAGTGAAGCTAAGGCTAGTAAAGCAAAGCCTAAAGCAGTTAGGAAGAATAATGGTGCTCTAATTATTGAGGATTGGGTGTCTAATAGTGAGGAAGAACATGTGCCTCAGGCTAAGATTGAAAAGAAAACAGTTAAGTCTAGTTTTGCTAAGATAAAGTTTGTCAAACCTAAACAGCAAGAGAAGACTGCTAGGAAAACTGTTAATCATGTTAAGCAAAATAGACAAAACACTCATACTCCTAGAGGCAATCAAAGAAACTAGAATAATATGATGTCTCAAAGATTAGGAAGTAATTTTGAGATGTTTAACAAAGCTTGTTATGTGTGTGGAAGTTTTGATCACTTGCAGGTTGATTGTAATTATCAAAGGGTGGTAAAACCTGTTTGGAACAATACTAAAAGGGTGAATCATCAGAATTTTGCCAAAAAGACTCACCCCTGCCCTAAAAAGAACATGGTTCAAAGAGCAATACTAATGAAGTCTGGCTTAGTATCAGTTAATACTGCTAGACAAGTTAATGCTACTTACACAAGAACAACAGTAAATAGTGCAAGAACAATGAAAAACATTTTTAATAAAGCACATTCAACTGTTAGAAGGCCCATTAACAATAAAACAGCAACTAAAAACAGTAATTAAAAGGTTAATATTGTTAGGGGTAACAATGTTAATACTGCTAGGCCAAAAGCAGTAGTTAATGCTGTTAAGGGAAATCATGTCAATGCTGTTAAGGCCTCAGCTTGTTGGGTTTGGAAACCAAAGACTAAAGTTTTAGACTATGTTTCTAAACACAACAGTGCATCAATGAATTTTAAAAGATTTGATTATATTGATGCACAAGGCAGATCCAAGTCAGTGATGGCTTAGGTCCCCAAAAGAGACTGATTTTCTTACCTTATGTGCAGGGCAATCCACAGCAAGATTTGCAGGAGAAAGGAGTGATTGACAGTGGATGCTCAAGACACATGACAGGGAACATGTCCTATCTTACTGACTTTGAAGAAATTGATAGAGGATATGTTGCCTTTGGAGGTAACCCCAAAGGAGGGAAAATCACAGGCAGAGGTACAATCAAAACTGGTAATTTAGATTTTAAGAATGTGTATTTTGTAAGAGAGTTAAAGTTTAACCTCTTTGGTGTCTCACAAATGTGTGATAAAAATAATAGTGTTCTCTTTAATGACACTGAATGTATTGTTTTATCTCCAAACTTTAAGTTAACTGATGAAAGTCATGTTTTACTTAAAGTTCCTAGAAAGAACAATATGTATAGTGTTAATTTAAAGAATATTGTTCCTAAAGGAGGTCTAACTTGTCTCTTTGCAAAAGCCACGTCTGATGAATCTAAAACTTGGCATACAAGGCTTGGACACATAAATTTCAAAACTATGAATAAACTGGTTAAGGGAAATCTTGTAAGAGGTTTACCTTTAACTCTTTTTGAAAATAATCAAACCTGTGTTGCTTGTAAAAAGGGAAAGCAACATAGAGCTTCTTGTAAGTCCAAAATAGTAAGTTCAATCAGCTAACCTTTACATATGTTGCACATGAATTTGTTTGGTCCAACATTTGTAAAAAGCTTAATGAAAAAAATGCATTGCCTAGTTGTCACAGATGATTACAGTAGGTTTAGTTGGGTTTTCTTTCTAGCTACTAAGGATGAGACTAGTGGCATACTTAAGTCCTTTATAACTAGTGTAGAAAATCTAATAGATCAAAAGGTTAAGGTAATTAGGAGTGATAATGGAACTGAATTCAAGAATAAGGAGATGAATCAGTTTTGTGAGAGAAATGTATTAAGAGAGAATTTAGTGTAGCTAGAACTCCTCAACAAAATGGAGTAGCTAAGAGAAAAAATAGAACACTAATTGAGGCTGCTAAGACAATGCTAGCTGATTCTAAGCTACCTACTACTTTTTGGGCTGAAGCAGTTAATACTACTTGCTATGTTGAAAATAGAGTATTAGTAACCAAGCCTCATAACAAGACCCCTTATGAACTTTTTCTTGGTAGAAAACCAGCTTTAGGCTTTATGAAACCATTTGGGTATCCTGTTATAATTCTCAATACCATAGATCACTTAGGCAAGTTTGATGGTAAGGCAAATGAAGGATTTTTTATTAGGTACTCAATCAATAGTAAAGCATTTAGAGTATTTAACAGTAGAACCAAGATAGTTGAAGAGAACCTACATGTCTAATTTAGTGAGAATACACCTAATATTGCAGGAAGTAGACCAAATTGGCTTTTTGATATTGATTCACTAACAAAGTCAATGAATTATAAGCCAGTTACTGCAGGAAATTAGTCTAATGGTAATGTAGGTACAAAAGCATGTGATGATGCAGGTAAAGCTAGAATGGAGACAGTAGCTGGCAAAGATTACATTTTGCTATCATTGTGGCATGCTGATCCACTACTCTCTCAAAGTTCAAAGAGTTCTCCTGATACTAGATTCAAACCTTCAGGAGATGATGAAAAAAGGTTACTGA
>BQNB010156920.1:0-15214 GCA_026074375.1 Tanacetum coccineum | reverse complement strand
TCCACTCATGGAGAAAGCTTGGTTGTTCATTTGTAAGGTGACACTACTTTGTTCAATCCACCATCCTTTATCTCTCTAAATTTCCTTCTCTTTTCTTCTCATCTTTATTCCTTTATTTCTTGTGTGGTATTCCCATGGTGAAGTGATATTTTGGTTACTACAATTGGTATCAGTCGCCATAGGGTGATGGTTTCGTGGTTCGAAAATTAAATCCCGGATTAGTATGTTTAAAAGTGTTAAAGTTTATGTTTTTAAGCCAGATCTGGGTCTAAGATAACTAATTGTACAAGAAAAATCAAGGTAAAACATCAAAAAGGGTGTGTTTTTGGTGATTTTTGTGAAAAAAGTACGTTTTTTGAAGCTAGCAAAATATGTTTTTTTGAAGCTAGCGAAGTATGTATGCTTGGGGTTTATGTAAGCGAAATATGTATTCATGCGATACATGTTTGCGATTTATGTATTCATGCGAAACATGTTTGCGATTTATGTTAGCATGCGAAATATGACAGGTTGAAGTTCAAGCGAAATATGTCATTTCTTAGAAACAAAAATCTGCTCAAATTTTCTTAGGTCATGCGAAATATGTTTGGAAATATGTTTGGTAATATGTATGCGATTTATGTAGTCTGTGCGAAACGGGTTGTGTAATAAACTATGAGAAATACGCAATTGTGCAAAACGAAACTCTGTCCAATTTACATAAACCTTGAGAAACATTACATTGTCATAAATCCTGAGAAACATTACATCGACATAAACCTTGAGAAACATTACATTGTCATAAACCTTGAGAAACATTACACTATGTGCCGAGAAAAGTTTTTTTTTTTTTCTTGGTTTTGTCTTAAGATTTGAGAAAAAAGTGATAAGATACTTGGTATTCTCGATTTTAGATGTGAAAAGATTTTGTAAAATCCCATGAATATCAGACTGAGTCTGATGACCACCTCTACTACACAACACAGTCTTAACAACGCCACAATCTCCGTCCTTTTCACTGTTTATCAATCAATCTTTAATTATTTGTTTCACATCGCAGTTACAAATGAAACCGAAAGATACTCTTATCTTTGGTGTTCGCAGATTAGGATGAACAAGAGAGTACAACAACTATAAATTACAAGCAAAGAATTTTACATCGAGATGTCTCCATGAACAATTTCAATGCACTCAAAAAAGTTAACACATGTATTATATTTCAAATGCACGATTCTTATTAAACTTCGTGTTTACACTAGGAGCCCTTTCAGACCAGTAACTCTTGCGCGGATGGTAGACGAGAAAGGAACTTTCCAACGTTTGGAGTTACATAACAACATTGTGAAAGATCCACTATTCAAAACTTCTTTTTTAAGACTGTCAGTACAAAGAATAACTGTCAAAGAGGAAAGATGTTGACTAAGTTCTACTATCGAGGATCGAATGCAACGAATGTGTTGATCAGAAGTTCTACACTCATAGAGATGTGTTTTAAACTCGTGTCAATGTATGATTCAAATGCTCCGAGAAGTAAAGATAGAAAACTTGTTTAGACTTTACACGGGATGGAGAAGTAATCCTTCTCTCGACAAAAGACTTTGATAAATTCAAAATAATGGATTGCCATTGGTGCAATGCATTGGTGAAAGAGCATCGTCAATGAACAAGAGAATTCTAGAAGTAGGTTGATAATAGGGAGAATGATTTGTTATGATGCTAGATATCATGAGTGCAAGTAGTTTCGTGGTCGTGGGGGTGTGTGATATCAATATTGTAGGGTTAGTTCGTATTCAGGCTTCATACTGTACTTAATAATGGTTTCATTGATGAATGAATGTACTCAGGTTATAAGAGTATTTGTGTCCGTTGGGATACAAATGAAGTTTTACTAGAGAATGTTGTGACATTAAGTCGTAGAATGGGGATTAGAAGAAAAAGAAAAAGGAACCAAATAGCGATTAAGGAAAAGGTTTGAAGCAGATCAAATTGCTAGTTCGGAGACACAGACAACAGTGGGAATTGTATCTGACAGAAGGAAGGATAAAGTTTAGATTAATTCAAAAGACAAAGAAAATCTGAGGATGAAAGTAGTAGGAGTCAAGGAATAAATGCAATGAAAGGAAAGCTCACATTCTGGGAGTGTGAAATGTGATGAGAAGGAATTGATAATTTAAATGGTGGAATAGAAAGAAGGTGTGTATATGAAAAGAGTGTGAGCGATGAGGACATGAGTTGTAGTTGATGGTGGTAGTCTGTACTTGTTCGAATGTCCAGGTTCGCGCCGAGTTCACAACGGTCCTTGAGAAATGGGCCTTGATTGTTAAGGGAGATTTAGCTGGACATTTTTTTCCTTTGTTGAAGGTATGTGTTGTCATTGATGATCGGATATATGACCTTTCTTATGACTACAAAGCCAATGGTTAATGTATCCCATTTTACTGCTGTAAATGTAAATGTGTTTTGCTTGTTGGAAACGTCAACATATCTGGCGCAACCCTGAATCCAGTTTTAATGAACACCATGTAATGATGAGGAAAGAGAGGATGATGTATTAATGTCATTCAGGATTGTCGAATTCAAATATGTGTGTTGTATAAGATAATCAGGCTGACGCTAATAAATGCTGAAAAAGCATGTGATGGATGAGCGGTGGGTGGCTGCTGAATTTTTGCTATGTTTAATTGCATAATGTTTTTAGATGTTGACATTGTATGTAGTTAACAATTTTTAGTTTTAATTTGCTATTTTTAGATTGACATTTAGTCTCTCACTATTCCGTCTAGAATTTTTATTGGGGTGATTTTAGTGGTATATCTGTTGGAGAATGATGAGCGCTTCTAGGTTTTCGGGACGGGTGGTCTGTCTAGTATGGCGTGTGTGGTGTTATGGATTGGGGTTTAAGAATGTTTAGGCTTGTGCTCGATTGGGTGCACAGTTTTGTCTGACCTAGGGTGTGATGCTTATTTATGTCGTTGCGGCAGGACACCGATGTTCGATAGTAATGCCTTTGAATCGTGTGAGTCTCGTCATTTTGTAAGAATTGCTCGTCGCATGTCGTTGAGTATGTAGTACTTTGGGTATGTATACAGTGAAACGAGTTGGTAAGTGGACAGTGCACGATCGCTCGGTCATTGTGGTTTTGATGAAAATTGTTATGGTCATATGATATGCTTGTGGTGTTTTTGTAAGATAAGGAAGGTCTTGTGTTTGTGGGTATAGACCATGTCGTTTAGGTTGACAGCTGTCGTGGGGTGGTGTTTGGTAGTGTGTTATAGGGGATGTATTTGGTCGACTCTGTGAGTTGGGTTGTTGTTCTTCGTTGCACAGATGTTTGTGTTAGTAGTCGTAACGTTCTATACATAAGTCTCCAGTTTTGTACGTGTTCATTTGTTTCTAATACGGTTGGTATTATTCAATAACTCGCAATTTTAGATTTTATTAGAACCAATGGCTGAGGTACGATATACTGCTGAATATAATGTGTTTGTTGTTGGAACTCAACATTCTAAGCAACCTGAAAACATTAATGACACACATGTAATGGAAAAGGATGATAGTAATGTCATTCCTGATTCATCAAATATGTGTGATAATGATAATCAGGCTGACCAAAATGCTGAAGCATGTGATGATGAGCGTGTTGCACTTGCTAATTTAATTGCAAATTTAAAACTTGACATTGATGAAAACAAAAAGATTCAAAGCAATTAAAGAAAGCAAACACATCACTAACTCTAGAATTAAAAGAGTGCAAATATACTCTTGAGGAGACTAATAGAACTCTGAGGGAGTCTAATAGTACTTGGGAATGCTGCCTAATTGCACTACAGAACATAGAGATTGAGCTTGAGAAGTACCTTAATCGTAGAACTGAATATGACATACTTGAATGTAAATTAAAAGATACTCTAGGACTATTAGCTAAAAAAGAAAACGACTTAAAAGAAGGTTTGAAATTAAAAGCATATGAAATTTTTGTTGTCAAAGAGAAACATGATGCGTTAGTCAAACATAGTCTTTTAACAAAATCAAGTTACGGAGGTCTTCTCAAAGAGAAAAATAAGGTACTAAAGGATTTGAAACTTAAGGAAGAAAACGATATTGACAAATTGATTACGATGGAATAGCAATTAAAGTTTTTGAACGAAATTGTTTATAAACGAAATCGTTTATAAACGAAATCAATCAATTCAAGCCATTCATATGTTAGCTCCCAAAGGCTCTACATATAATGGAAGACCAACTTTTGCAAATCCTATGTACCTCAAGAAAGCTCAATCTAAAAAGCCATGTTTGTATGAGATCCCATATGACACATCTGATCTTGCAAACAGATTTTCCCCTGATAGGGAAGAGACCTTGACTCTTAAACAAGAGAGTAAATCAAAATTGAATAAAGACTTAGTGCAACCTTATGATTACACAAAGCAAAACAGTCTTTATGAAGTTTTTAAACCACCAACACAGAAAGAACTTGATCAGTTGTGGTACGCAAATGAAACTAAAAAAACGTGGAGAATTTTTTTTATGAAATATAAGCCCCACATTGTCAAAAACATAGGTTTTCTACCTAAATCAATAAGCAAGAGTAGACAAGCTTATAATGTAATAACAAACAACATAAATTATTTCAAAGAAATTGTTAATTCAGCTTAGGAAAGACATACACATGATCAATGGCACCCATAAACTTATCAAGATCTGAATGTGATTTTGAAAAATCTTTTGGTTCCTCTTGCACTAAAAACACAAAATGATAGTTTCACATTTGTTTATGAACTTAAACAAGAGATGTATGCAGATTTAAAGTACGTTCAATCCCTAGAAAAAGAGATTGACGAACTTGAATCTAACAAAGCTAATTTTTCAAACATATATGATCTACTTCTCTAAGAGTGTGTTTCAAAGGATGTTATGTGTTCTTATTTGCATTCTTTATCTGATTTTGATGCTTACAATGAATTGCAATGTTTGTATCATCATAAAGTCAAAAAATGTGAATGTCTTGCGAAAAAGCTTTCTAAACAAACTAAAAATGTTAGTAAAGAAGTTTACAACGATCTTTTACGAAGTTTTGCTAAACTAGAAAAACACTCGATTTCTCTTGAACTTGTTTTACAACAATGTCAAGAACAAATAAAAAATGACACAGTTTGCAAAGAAAAAAGTCAACTGTATTTCTAAAAAGAACGTGGAACAATACTTTGAAATAAAAAAAAAAAAAAAAAACAGATTCTGAAAGCTTAACTGAAAGACAGAACATTGCCATAAGTGAGTTAAAAAAAACTCTTGAGAAGTTGCAGGTGAGGGGTCTGGATTTGATTATTGAAATACAATAATATTGGGGATAACCGCCCTTTGCAACAATCAGAAATCATACAGGTGGTAAGACAAACCAACTGCGTATAATTTGAACGATTCCAAGTTGCAAAACATAGGCTTGCCTCCCAAGTTGACGTGTCTAATAATTTGACAAAACCAGTCACTCCACACTCTTGGCCTCCAGCTAGGAAATTATCTTTTGCTAAGCCTTATGATGTGAATGCACCTAGCCCTTCTAGGAAAAGCCCAAAGCATGTGTCATTTCAGTCACCAAAGGAATCTGTAGGCTCAATTGACATTGTTCATAACTACTACCTTGAGGAAGCTAAGAACAAGGCACAACTTCAGCAAAACAAAGCTTTGAATATCAAACCTAGTGTGCAACAATCTACTAGACTACCAAACACTGCTAATGGTAACAAACCGAAACCTAGGAACTTTAATCAACAACCTAGGAATTGACCACTATCTATGAGTAGTCATGTATTGAATAGAACGGTTAACATAGCAGAACCACCTAGGAATAAAAAGCCTTTCTTGAAGTCAAAAGACTTGGCATGTCCTACATGCAAAAAGTGCATTTACAGTGGAAATCATGATGAGTGCATCTTAAATACCTCTTAAAGGTAAATTCTCATGCCTCTGCACAGAAAAAGGATGCACAATCCCATAAAACAATAAAGAGATATATAACCGTAGAAAAGAAAAGTGATTCTAAGAAACATGACAGACAGATCCCCATAGAACACGCGTTTCTCCAACTAAGTCTTCCACTATGTATGTGAAAACAACGCCTCCTAGATCTGGTCTCACATGGAAACCAACGGGTAGAATCTTTACTCAAGTTGGTCTTAAGTGGATTCCCATTAGAAAGCCAGTTGAAACCCGCTACAACACGAATGATAGTGCTTCACCATTAGGAAAGGAAACACATAATCCTAAAACTTTTATTTGTACAAACTCTTCATCTTTGAGTGCAAGTACTTCAAAGGCTTCTGAACCTATTTCTTCACACAGTTCATCTAATGGAAACATCTTATCCTCGACTTCTTTGTATAAGCATTCCATTTTTAATTATGTTGGAAAATATTTTTGAAAAAGCAAATACAAAAATATAAAACATATAAAACCAAAAGCTCATTTCAAATCCGTTTTTGTTCTAGTTTTCTTTAAACTTACTTTTTAGTCAATTAGAGTCCATTTAAAAAGAAAACTCCATTTTAGGTTTAATTTTGAAAAATTAGGTTTTTTAATTGCTATTTAGGGTTCCCATTTTGTGTTTTTAGTTACAGTTTAATTTCCCGTTATTTGTTTTTGTACTTAATTGTTATAATTTGCTTATTTTAATTAGTAGAAGTAGATAATCAAATCAATCTTTGTTTCCAATTCAAATCATTGTCCGAACAACAAACGTGGTTTCAATTTCACAAATCGTTGGGGAAACGACCCGGGAATCATACTTCCCGGTTTGTGAAGATTTTCCTTTTTACCTTTGTCCTCAATGATAGTTTGGTAATTTTCCATCATATAATATATTTTATTATTACGTATATAAGATTTTAACGAATCAAAGCCTTTAAAAGCAAGTTTTAATACGTTTAGACACATACTCACATGTCTATTTTGTGTGTCTAAAACATTTCCGAATGTTTAAACAAATGAAAGATGTTAAAAGTCAATAAAATTTAAACACCCATTTTGTTAAAACATATACACGTAGCTCAAACTCAATTTCACATGGAATTTATCAAGTCATAATTCTATTCTCTCAATTGGTGTCATATGTGTGAAATTGAGGGGGAGTTAAATAACAAGTTCCATATAATTCATGCTATAACATGTCTATCCCCTTGAATTTTCAAGACAAATTTTAATCACTTGGTATTTCAAAACTAAGTGACTCTGTGTTTAAAATAAGGGGAGAAATGTGATTAAAATGAGATCTATATAAATAATAAGTGATCTGATGACTCAAAGTACTTTATACTCTTACCCACATGTGCGAAACATTTTTGTTTATCGATGCATGTGTGAAGGAGGAGTTTTTCCAAAAGATGAAACTTTCAAAGCGTTAAACGTTTTGATATTTTATCAAACACTTTGATTGAGTTTCAATGGTTTTATGGTGAAGATCAAATACCCAACAACATCTTAATTCACGACGATTCTGAAGTCATAAGGTAGATAGGTTATGTATTAGTCCTATGATCCAACCAGAACCAGAGAGATCTACCCAAGTACACTCCATAGTTAGAAATAGCAATCCTTAGGTATGATTGGAGATGAATGAGAACGGGAATAATGCCGAATAAGATTGAACTAACACTGGAACAATCACAACAAGGTGTTAGTAATGACGTCTTGGTAAGCATTAAAGGGGTTGAAGAATGAAAAAGAAATGTAAGGATAAAGTGTCTAAAGAAATAAGCCCTCCATACACACTTTAGGCAGAAACCGGGTCAATACATATGCTATCGGTTTTCACAAAGATGAATTCTGGTATTGAAGACAAGACATCATGGACCTAGTGATGCACTGCACAACCTTTCCCAGCCATTCAAGTTTCTCTCAACAGATACTTGTCTCATTTGTCACGGAGATACACACGACTTCTATTGACTTTCTCACTTCGAGTTAGTTAATATTAAAAAGGTGGCTCCGATTACTAAAACCAAAACACACTAATCGAGACTAGAGCCAAGAGATCAATAAATAAATCTCATTATGACACATTCCATGACAAACACTTGTTGAACACCATTAAGTTCACAAGCTGTTAACAAGAGTCATACGCATTATCTTTGTGATTATGCCAGAACATCTGAGTGATACTCTTTAGTATTCACAATAACTAGGAAATCCTTCCAGAGCCATCATCAAAAAATCTCTGCGGTAGGTGACTTGCAAGATTCTATATGAATCAAGCTTGTGTCAACTGGATATCGATTGGTCTAGTAAATGAATTGACGACTCAATCAGAAAGATAGTAATGATCTGATTCGCTCTTATCGTGCTGTCTACTTTGAGACGTTCCGGTAATGAGAACAAGCAAGCATGGTGAATCTAATACATCTGTGTTAGGGGATCTTACGCTTTAAGCTGGAAACCTTATCAAGGAGATTCTTCTAAATTGAATCTACCTGATCACAGGTCGGTCCTCACGGAACCGAAGGTTAACACAACCATACTCAAACGAATGACAAAGCCATATTCGTCCATATCTGCAGTTTATCACTAACTTTAAAATGCGGGTACAAACGACGGTGTTGCAGCCTCATTCCAGCAGAGTCCAATTTATTACCACATGCTCATGCTCAAGCAACAAAGACATACTATAAGCATCAAGATTCAAGAATCAAGAAAGCTCAAGAATTAAATACAAAGACTTTCGCAAAATCTAATATTCAAGATCTTCCTTAAAGATATCAAGATTATTAAGACAAAGATTATCGAGGGAGACTCTTAACAAGCTTTTAAGATGATGCATAGTATGAGCATGTTGGTCTAGACACAAGATTATAAGATGGCAAAGACGATAAAGACAAACAAGGAAAAGATTTAAAGATCTCGGAACTAAAGACAAAGTCAAAAAACAATGACAAAAGCTCAAGATCAAAGATCACAAGCATGAAAGAACAAGCCTACAACAAGATAAAGACCAAGACAAAAACTCAAGAACTCAACGACAAAGAAATCCCAACAAGTCCAAGGAAGCATGATTCAAAGACATCACATTGGGGGAGATTGTAAGCCTCAAAATGTCAAGTCTAACATGGAAGCTCAGAATCTATCAGAAACCAAGCTTCGGGGGAGATTGTTAGCCTCAAAATATTGAGTTAGAAATGGAAGCTCGATCTCTGGACATGGAAGCACGGTCTTTATTCACAATATGTTGTAATAGGCTAGAAGGGTAAACGGGCTCGTTTATGTAAGCTAATTGGTCACGTGTTATGGGCTAAAGGCCAAGTAATCCCGAGCCTGACCCATAGAAAGCTCATAGCAGTTCAAGCCTTATGGTCTAGGTATAAATACCCCTTCCCCACACATGGAGAAGGGTTGGTTGTCATTTTTTACTCTTAACTTTCACATAGCAATCCACCACTCTTTCTTTTTCTCTCTACTTCCTCTCTCTAGTTTCTCTCTCTATAATTCTTCCATTTTCCTTCTTTGATTCTTATGTGGAAATGATATCTTAGGTCCTACACCATCCTCTCGACATGTTGATCCGTCAAACCTGCATACATTCTACCAAAGATACCCCTCTGAATACCATTGGACAAGAGATCATCCTTTAGAACAAGTCACTGGAAATCCTTCACAACCAGTTAGAACAATATGACAGCTAGAAGCCGATGGTTAGATGTGTATGTTTGCACTCACCGTGAGTCGCATCGAACCAAAGAACATCAAAGAATCCATAGCTGATAATGCATAGATAGAAGTGATGCATGAAGAACTTCATCAGTTTGAACGACTAGGAGTCTGGGAATTATTCGACAGACCATTATGCAAAAATGTCATCAACATGAAATGGCTCTGAAAGAACAAACGTGATGAATAGAATACTGTAATTCGCAACAAAGCTCGTCTTGTAGCTAAGGGATACAGTCTAAAGGAAGGAATTGATTTCGAAGAGTCAGTTGCTCTAGTTGTTCGATTGGAAGCAGTCAAGCTATTCATTGCGTATGCTGCACACAAGTCATTTCATGTCTACCCGATAGATGTCAAGACATCTTTTCTTAACGGACCTCTGAAGGAAGAAGTGTACGTCAATCAGCCAAACGGATTCGTAGATCCACACCATCCTAACAAATTCTACCATCTCAAGAAGTCATTATACGGACTCAAGCAAGCCCCACGAGCATGGTATGATGAACTATCCAACTTCCTGGTATCCAAATGTTTTTCCAAAGGTTCTATTGATCCAACTCTATTCATTACTAAAAAGGGGGAAGACATATTGCTTGTGCAAATTTACGTCGATGACATTATTTTTGGTTCTACGAACCTAAAACTTTCCAAAAAGTTTGAAAAACTAATGCACAACAAGTTTGAAATGTTTTTGATGGAGGAGCTGAGATTCTTTCTAGGAATTCAGATTCACCAATCCCCATGTGGTATCTTTATAAACCAAGCTAAGTATGCTTAAGAGATACTTAAGAAGCATGTTATGAACTCATGTAATAGCATTGGTACACCAATGGCTACTAAACCCCTAGATGCTGAATTGAGTGAAACTCCCATTGACTAAACGAAATATCGTAGCATGGTCGGGGCACTCATGTACTTAACAGCAAGTAGAGCAGATATTGTACATGCAACATGTTATTGTTCTCGATATCATGCGAGACCAACTAAGAAGCACCTCAAGGAGGTTAAACGGAT
The DNA here is from genome assembly GCA_026074375.1 of Tanacetum coccineum. NCBI lineage: Eukaryota > Viridiplantae > Streptophyta > Magnoliopsida > Asterales > Asteraceae > Tanacetum > Tanacetum coccineum. Next base: position 4,528 of record BQNB010156920.1, on the reverse strand, counting down.
CTTTCGGTACCTTAAGAATACCATTCACATGGGACTATGGTATCCGAAGGACACCAGTTTTGAACTAACTGCTTTTTCAGATTTAAATCACGCGGGCTGTCTTGATACACGTAAAAGCACATCTGGTGGAATACAATTTATAGGAGGTGATAAGCTAGTCAGTTGGTCATCCAAGAAGCTTCAATGTCTATAGTAGAAGTCGAGTATGTGTCTCTATCTGCATGCTGCGCTCAAGTTCTATGGATGCGAACTCAGCTAAAAGATTATGGCTTTCACTTTGACAAAATACCCATGTATTGTGATTCAAAGGCAGCCATAGCCATCTCGTGCAATCCAGTTCAACACTCTCGTACGAAGCACATTGATGTCAGATGTCACTTTATCAAGGAACAGGTTGAAAGGGGTATTGTAGAATTATTCTTTGTCAGGACCGAATACCAGTTAGCTAACATGTTTACTAAAGATCTGTCGAAAGATAGGTTTAAGTATCTCGTCAAACAACTCGGAATGAGATGTTTGACTCCAGCGGAACTAGAGGCTCTGGCAAATGAATTTGCTTGATATATCAAACATCGAACTTGTATATAATTATTAAAAATCAAATACAAAAATATAAAACAAACATAAAGAAAATACAAAAATATAAAATCTAGAAAATAAATCAGAAAATTTCAAAAATACCAAACCTCGACATGTCTCTTGGATCGAAACATTTGCATACCTAGAAATGTTGATTAACATTGACACGGGTGTGTAAATAAAGTTCGAGCAAGAGTTCAAACGCTTTAAAACATGTCATTTCTAATTTTCTCAGATGGCTTACAATTACTTCAGAATGTAACCCGGACCCAAATGTCATAGGGAAGTGTACGTTTCAGTGCGCTTACTCTAAAATAGATGAGAAGTCTTCTATCATGTGGTTTTCAAAATTATTGAGCATAATTTTTCAAATGGAACTATAAATGTCATAATCTTGTTTTAATACAATTTGTAGTATCTAAATAATATCTAGAATATTATTTGTGGTATCGTCAAAATTATGTATTCAACACTCTCTTCCTTAGATAATTTCTCAAAATTTTGGTACTAAGAAATGTCATTTTTATGTGGATCAATTTTTGAGGGGGAGCTTTTAAAAACAAAGCCTTTAATGTATTTTGGGTACATCACATAAATGCTAATTTTATGTATTGATGCGGTCGTCATAGGACTTCTACAAGAAGTTTTACAACTCCCTAGGCAGAGCACCTAATCGTTGTAGTAGTAGTATAGGCAAGACTCGGGGGGTTGTTATCGTTCACTCGAGGAATAGGTTGGGAAGGCTTGATCATGGTCTAACAGAATTCTAAGGGTTGAGGGAAGATTATTTTTGTATTTTTATATTTTATAGAAAGCAAGTAAATCATATAATTAGAGAGGTGGTTGGTTTTAACTATTAAACTAAATATAAATCTACGCTACTGGTTATAACAATAAGATAAAAGACTGTGTTTCTTTAATCATGTATTACTCCCTAGATTTGCTTTTCTATAGTGATGTTGCTTGTACCTTGTGATGATCAGTGTAACTATTTCCTAAGTTCATAAACGAATTTCACGTAACCGCCGTACTTAGTATTCCGCTAGAGCAACGCACGTAGTAGTATGAAGGACTATTTACATGGGGCCCTAGGAGTAAACTAAGTGATGTGAAATATATTTAAAAGTGTATCACCATATTGGGGGCAAGGTAGTATGAAGATGTTACCCATGGTATCCTTTTTACACAATCATGTTTCCCTAGACATATCAATAGCGATACAGATAAAAAGCTGGTTTTCTAGAGCCTAACATTCACATCCATCACAAGAAGCAACATAACTAAGATCCACATTCTAGGTTTCATACAATCATAAATAAACACAATAGAAGGTTTAGCCAAGCATATTAAAGATAAAGCAAGAGCATAGATAGATCAAACAACACATAGACATATTGAATGATTAAATATACCTTACTTGATTAAAACATGAGTTGGAGGAAGTACAATAGGGTTTTTAGGCCCTAAAATCATCCCTAACAGCTGCAAAATGAACTAGGGTTCATACCCTCTTTTTATTCTAAAGTTACACACTCAAAACCCTAAATTCGGGTTTGTATATATAGGAAAAACGTTGTGACGGCGTCGCGTTTTAGTCGTGACGCCGTCATGATAGAGAATATTCTAGATAATGGGCTGGGTCGTGTACTCTGACGCCGTCTTGAGATCTAGTGACGCCGTCTTGGTCTTCGTTGTGATGGCGTCATGTTGTATTGGTGACGCCGTCTCTAGCTGCTGAGAACATTATCTTGATAGATGTTGGTGTAGGTCCGTAGTCTTGTTCGTTTCTTCTCCAAATGAGCCCAAGTCACGTGTAATTCTTCCAAATGTCTTCCAAATGCGAAATACCTAAAAAGGAACGATTAAGTACCTATTTTGGGGATAAATGCACGATTTAGGAGGCTAAACAACCCCGAAAAAGTGTATAAAATGACACCTTATCAAATACCCCTACACTTGGGATTTGCTTGTCCTCAAGCAAATAGGCTTTTCTACCTAGACAATAACAATATGAGGGGTCATTTTACCTACTCTTTAAAAGTATTTTATAACACAATCTTCTAGACCTCGTAATTAAAAGCACGGAAAGTATATATTAGCACCTCACATAAGTGTTTGGGATTCTCTCTTTCACTCGGGTGTATAATAAATTATAACATAAGGAGGAAACGGAAAATCAACACTCATTACCTGTTATAGCATATAAATTACCATATGCTTGGTAAAGGATCAAACCTCCACCGCTAGGTACAAGCATTATTCATTACTATCTAAGAGGTCTTTTAAAGGGTTGTGGGGTGTAGGTGTAAAATAAGGAAACGGAAACAGATAGGATACATTTGGGTGGCTTTGGGTGAATTTGGAGTGGAAGGGTTAGCTAATTATTTACACGAATACGCGCTGGTTTGATTGCTAAGCCAAGACTCGGACGAAGATCTACAAACTCTACACAACTCTACATCAATCTCTTTCTTTTTCTTTTCTCTTTTTTTTGATAACATAATACATCACATGGGGTTTATAACACGTAGCCCTACACTTGAGCTTTTACATGCTCGATATTTACAATCTAACTAATGACCCAATTTGAGGTGGATCAAAATAACATGGAGATCATTCTTCCGCAAAATAAATACTACCATGAATCCCAATCGTCCCAAAACTGTATTTACAAGGATAAGGACTTAGCAACCGTGAAATAAACACTACCATGGAGCTCATGAAACCGACGCGTTAACACCACATATAAAATATATCCACAATTTACCCCAACACTAGGTATTATTGCTTCATACCTACAATCCACTCAATACAAAATGTCCGTTTGACAAGGTGTTCATAAAATGATCCATACCACAGACTGGGTTGTCAAGCCTAATAGATCTATTTAATGTACTAGCGCTTACCTTGGAAGGTATGATATTAGGGACTTTAGCAATAGCAACTCATGCAGATAAGTACGTAATCGGGTCCAACATACCATAAAATCACTTGTGTTCAATTTCAAAACAAGCATGTATCTCCTTTGCGAGGTTTATAAAACAATTAAGTATTTAAAGGCGAGGCTATGAACTTACTGAGAAGCAATGAAGATCAGAAGGTAAATGGATCATCAGGCGTGCGAGGACCTCTAAGTACCACCTAAAAGATGTGGCGCGACTTAGAATGACAAAGTAGAGTTTAATAAGTAAAAACAAACAAAAGTTCGTAGACGTGTTTCCAAATGAAGCATGACATTGCGTAAGGTTTTACAAAGTATCGATTACCTAAAATATGACGAACAACCTGACCTAGTATTAATTTAAACATGTACTCATTGTCACCCTCTAACATCCTAGTTCATTATCGTTTTTAATCCCATTTTCAAGTTTGAATCAATACATAAATTCCAATTTCTGAATTTACCCCAATTTTATAAACCTCTAATTCCTAATCCGTAAATGCTAAAAATATAAGGGTTTCGCCCACGGAAAGCATTTCGAGTCCATTTTCTAAAAATGCAGGCTTCATATCTTTAAAAGTTTCAGGACCATGTGAAAAAACTAATTTACCCCTGGTCATCCAAAACAAATTATTTCCAGAATTTTAACCCTTCACGAAAATGGACATAAATCACAATCTATAATATCTATTAAAGTGAGGCCAAGTGAAGGTGTTAGGTCTATATGTCCTTTACAAAGCTTAACTTTTTAATCTAATATGTTAATGTAAAAATAATGGAGTTATACTCCTTTTCCCAACAGTGGTCCAGATTTACCTATTTTTAGTAAATCGGCCATATCTCACTCATCCGAAGGAGATACGGCTACATCCAATTCACCACATGTACCTTAAACATATGCCAACATGTCTATCTAATTTCTTAGGCACCCCATGACTAAAAATATTTTGTACTTTTTCCATCTAGCTACTGATGTAAAACTGCCTCAAATCCACCTTACCAAAACTT
>BQNB010156918.1:3314-15214 GCA_026074375.1 Tanacetum coccineum | reverse complement strand
AATTGGGATGTTCACCTACCGTTAGTGGAATTTTCTTACAATAATAGTTATCATTCGATCATTCGGTGTGCTCCGTTTGAAGCGTTGTATGGAAGAAAATGTAGGTCTCCCATACTGTGGCCTGAGATTAGGGAAAGTAGTTTGATTAGGCCTGAGTTGGTACAAGAGACAACCGACAAGGTAGTTTTAATCAAGAAGAAGCTCAAAGCGGCAAGAGATCGTCAAAAGAGCTATGCTGACAATAGGCGCAAACCCCTAGAATTTGAGGTTAGAGATAAAGTGTTACTGAAAGTGTCGCCTTGGAAAGTCGTGATGCGTTTTGGAAAGAAAGGTAAGTTGACACCAAGGTATGTAGGACCATTTGAAATCCTTAAAAGGATTGGTCCTGTAGCTTATAGGTTAAGGTTGCCTAAGGAATTGAGTGAGGTGCACGACACATTCCATGTGTCAAATTTGAAAAAGTGTTTGGCAGATGCTAACTTGCATGTGCCATTAGTCGAGATCGAGGTCGACAAAACTCTTCATTTTGTCGAGAAACCCTTAGAGATTAGGACCGTGAGGTTAAGACTTTAAAACATAGTAGGATTCCGATTGTTAAAGTACGTTGGAATTTAAGGCGTGGTCCTGAGTTTACATAGGAGCGCGAGGACCATATGAAAACATGGTATCCCCAACTGTTTGTTGCTATTGCTAGTGAATCCAGTGGTTAAATCTCGGGACGGGATTTCCCTTAGGAGGGGATACTGTGACAACTGTGCTTTGAGCATGTTAGTCAATCGTTAGTATTGATTTGAGTTTCATTATGTGTTATAGTAATTATGTGGTTATGTGATTCTATGTGAGTTGGTTATCAATCTATGAGCGTGATCGTCTCATTTTGATTGAATTTATGGTTAATGTGGGTATTTCATTGTGTTCACATTTGGTGACAATGAAAATGATGGTAAATTTTATGTGTGTACATATTTATATGTATATGTATACGTATTTAGGTAATAGGAATTCCTGAGAATAGAAAATTTAGTTAGTAGATTTTAGTATTATTAAGTTAGAGAAATAAAGTATGAAATGAATTTATTTATTTTTAGGTATTTAAAACTAGTTTTATTTAGAAGGATCTCTAAAAATAAAGGTTTTTATAAAAATAACAAAATTAAAGAGTTTTTGTGTAAATAATAATAAATAAAAAATAAAATAAAAATAAAAAGGTGTTTGTTCGACCGGTTAAAGAAGAAAAAAAAAGAAAACTAATTTTAGTATAAGTGGGACTCTAATTAGATAATTATCTAAACCTTCTTCTTTTCACTATAAATACAAACCCTCATCCCCATTTTTTTTAATATCCGGTCGAACCAAGAAGCAAAAAAAAAGATTTTTTTTATTCAAGTAGTGGTTCGTGTTGATTAATCGAAGGTTTTAGGTATGTTCATAAACTTTAATTGTTTTAATTTTCTTTTTAATTCATGTAAAAATAAAGTGATGGATAAATTAGGGTTTCACAAAATCTGTAAATTAATAATGTTAAACTTAATTAGAAGTGTTTAGGGTTTAATTAGGATCATATTGATGTATTCGGTTAGAGTTAGAACGCGATAGAATTGAATTTAGGGTTGAGCAGAATTTTAAGTCATCTTGTTCGAATGTTATCTCATCATTGGTAACGAGATTTTTGATGAATCTTATGTCTATTGATAAGTTCAAAGAGTCTAGTTTCTAAAAAGTCCAGCCCCGAAAGGTTTTGAGGTGGGGAAGTTAGTCAAATAATTTTCGCAAGAAACATTGTCAAAACAGTAAATTCGGGTCAGAATTGGGTCTGATTTCGGGGAGTAAAACCCCCCACTTAAAGTTCAAATTTGGGTTAGCCAAAAATCATGAGTCATATTTTAGGTGTCTATTAACTCCAGTTCGAAGGGCTAGCGATAAAACATTTTCTAAGTATTTTTAAGGACGTCAAATTTTTTGGTGTGCGTTCAGATCCGAATCTGAGTACTTTGTAAAGATGAATTTTTATAAAATAGTTTCACTTAGTATTATTTTTTCTAAAAAATCACAGTAGCTCAAAATTCATTGGGGAGCTAGGGAGTGTAAGGAGAACCATCAATTAGATGTTTTGGTATTTTATTTATGGTCATAAATTGACTACAAAATTCAGCCAGAAACTGTAAAAGTGGAAGTTAATGAGTAAGGTCATATAGGGTATGAAAATGAGTTGGGAGATGTATATAAAGGATTATAAACTTTGTGTAAAGTTTAGAAGTCCATCATGTGATTGTTACATTGACTTAGGCATTTAGCCTAACTGAGTGTAACTTATGTTTGTTGTGTTTAGATTGTGTGCAAGATCTTGTCAAGTAAGCCGAGCATCAGGTGAGTTTAATAGTCCCATTTTACTATGTTTTTTTTGGGATGGAAATAATGCAAAATATGTTTTGAATTGTTTTAATTACTGTGATTATGTGGTTTAATTGATGCATGGACTTTTTTGTAGCTATTATATATTTATGTGTTGCATGTCGTATGACATCCATAGAGCGTGATCGTCTCCTTGTGATGTAGTTTGAGATTGGTTTTCGCCTACTTTGTGGGTATGAGGTTTCGCCTACTTTGTGTGGGTATGATATTGTGTAGATACGTTACCAAGAGTCTGGGATCAGGGATAGCATTCCTCTCCATGACTATATGATGAATTTTGTGGTTTGGATCGGGGGACACGTTCCGTCCCATTGGTGATTGTTAGTTGAATGCATGTTAGCAAGTATAATAGCCAGTTTAATTGTCCTGCCATGTTTCATTTTTTTTATAATCACAGTAATTGATTTAAATCTTGTATTGGTGTCGTAAAACCTATGACTCTCACCAACTATTGTGTTGACGTTTTAAGCATCATTTTCAGGTGAGCGTTATGAAGGTGTTAAAGTTAATAAAAGTGGCTAGAGAGACCATTAGGATGGCATTGGAAGTTCTAATTTGATTTTATTTCATAATTGTTTGCACGAATTCTTGAATGTTATTAGGTTTTATAGGGTTGTGATACATTGTCTTTGTATTGATGAGACCCCTTTTTCATTAATACAAGAATCCGTTCTTTTGTTTTCGATATTGTCATGACACATCGTGTCTTTTATATTTAGTTATGCATGTAGTGATTCTCTATTGTTGACACCATTATGTTGTGATGATATCCATGATGTTACGCCTCGTGTTTCCGCCTTGGCGGGGTGTGACATGCATTATCACTTGCTTTTATACCTGCAAAACCATTAGACTGTGTACCTGCAACAATTGGCTCATAATTCATTGTTCTGGTTAGTGCATAAATATCAAATAGCCAATCTAGTCCACTACCTACAACATTAGGTGTATTCTCACTAAACCTAATATGTAAGTTTTCTTCCACAATTCTTGTTCTACTATTGAATACTCTAAAGGCTTTACTATTCAAAGAGTATCCAACAAGGAAACCTTCATCAGCCTTACCATCAAATTTGCTTAAGTGATCTATGGTATTAAGAATAGTAACAGGACACCCAAATAGTCTCATAAAACTTAAAGTTGGTGTTCTACCATGAAAAAGTTCATATGGGGTCTTGTTATGAGGCTTAACTACTAACACTCTATTTTGTACATAGCAAGCAGTATTAACTACTTCTGCCCAAAAAGTAGTTGGCAACTTAGAATCAGCTAACATAGTCCTAGCAGCCTCAATTAGTGTTCTATTCCTCATCTCAGCAACTCCATTTTGTTGAGGAGTTCTAGCTGCACTAAATTGTCTTAAAATACCCTTCATCTCACAAAACTGATTCATTTCTTTGTTTTTGAATTCAGTTCCATTATCACACCTAATCACCTTAACCTTGTGATCTACTAGATTTTCTATCCCAGTTATAAAGGACTTAAGAATGCCACTAGTCTCATCCTTAGTAGCTAGAATGAAAACCCATGTAAACCTACTGAAATCATCTGTGACAACTAGGCAATACATTTTCTTCATAAGGCTTTTTACAAATGTTGGACCAAACAAGTCCATATGCAACAAATGTAAAGGGAGACTGATTGAGTTCTCTGTTTTGGACTTACAAGAGGCTCTGTGCTGCTTTCCCTTTTGACAAGCAACACATGTTTGATCATTTTCAAAAAAAAGTTTTAGAATTAAACTCTTTACAAGATTTCCCTTACCCAATTTATTCATGGTTTTAAAATTTAAGTGACCTAGCCTTCTATGCCAAAGTTTATATTTATTAGATGTGGCTTTTGTAAAAAGGCAAGTTAAACCTCCTTTAGGAACTATGTTCTTTAAATCAACACTATACATATTGTTCTTTCTAGGAACTCTAAGTAAAACTTGACTTTTATCAAGTAACTTAAAGTTTAGTGATAAAATAATACATTCAATATTATTAAAAAGAACACTGTTCTTTTTATCACACATTTGTGAGACACTAAAGAGATTAAACTTTAACTCTCTCACAAAATACACATTTTCAAAATCTAGATTATAACCATAGATTTAATGAAGTCCTTTTCTAGTGATTTCCCTCTTTTTGGGTTCCCTCCAAAAGCAACATATCTCCATTATCTGCTTCATAGTCTGTTAAGAATAGGACAGTCGTTTCCCTGTCATGTGCCTTGAGCATCCACTATCAATCACTCCTTGATCCTGTAAATCCATTTGTGGATTGCCCTGCACATTAGATAAGAAAATCAGTTTCTTTTAGGGACCCACGCCATCACTGACTTGGATCTGCCTTGTGCATCAACATAGTCAAACTTCTTTAGGGTGATTGATGCACTATTATGTTTAAAAACATGGTCTAAGACTTTAGTCTTTGATTTCCAAACCCAACAAGCCGAGGCCTTAACAACATTAAAATTATTTCCTTTAACAGCATTAACTACTACTTTTGGCCTAACAGTATTAATTTTTTTTAATCCCTAGCAGTATTAACCCTTTGATTAATATTACTGTTTTTAAATGTTGTGTTCTTATGAATAGGCCTCTTAACAGTTGAATGTGTTGTTTTAGAAAGATATGACGTTGGTCTAGCTGCATTCACTATTGTTTTTGAGTGAGCATCATTAACTTGTCTAGCAGTATTAACTGATACTAAACCAGACTTCATTAGTACTGCTCTTGGAACCATGTTCTTTTTATCACATGGGTGAGTCCTTTTAGAAAAGTTTTGATGATTTACCCTTTGAGCATTGTTCCAAACAGGTTTTACCATCCTTTGATTTTGAAACTGATTTTGATGGTAATTGCAATCTACTTGCAAATGATCAAAGCTTCCACAAACATAACAGGACCTTAATAACATCTAAAATTGCTATCTTATAGATTTGAGACATTATATTGTTCCAATATTCTTTATTGCTCTATTAGACGTTTGAGTGTTTTGCTATGTTGTTCTCAACTTGTTAAAAAATCAGTTTTCCTAGCAGTTTTCTCTTGTTGCTTAGGTTTGACAAACTCTATCTTAGCAATACTAGGCTTAACTATTTTCTTCTCATTTTTAGTTTGAGACACATTTTATTCCTTACTATCTGACACCCATTATTCAATAATTGGGGCATCATCATTCTTCCTAACTACCTTAGGCTCTTCTTCACTAGACATAGCTTTAATGTTCTCAACTACAGGCTCATTAACAAACTCATCTAAACCAGTAAAAGACAAGTCAGGTGTTGGAGGCATGAAATTTCCTGTGTAGGGAGGTGGAACTGCATTATATTTTTCATAGCCTAAACCTTTCTTGCAATTATCAACAATCTAACACTTTATGAGCTTATCTAAACTTTTAGATGCATTTTTAAATTTATCTACATTAAATTGAATGCTATCTTTTTCTTTTTGAATTTTTTCAAGCTTCTTCCTAAGCTCTCTAATAATTATTTCTCCTAATTGAATATCTCATTTTAAGCCATTAATCTTTTATACATACACAGACTCATTCTTTTTATAAAATTCAAGTTTTTCTTCCACTGATTCTAAACCTGTTTTATAACCTAAAACCATTAAACTAGATTTCTCTAAATCTCTTAATAGTTGATCATTTTGAGATTTAAGTAATTTAACAGTTTCCATACAAATTTTAAACAATATGAATCATTAGATGACCTCAAAGTTCAAACTTGAAGTTGATAAGCCATGAGTTGCCATAATCAGGGCCCTTCTCAGCCAGATCACATCCAATATATCCACCAGACCAACACATGACACACAGCTATATGGAATTTGATGTTTCCACATGCACACTCCTTCTTGAGCTTTCCCTGCTCTTTGTCTTGATTTTCTAGGAGCTCCTGCACATCCCCTAGAAAAATGTCCCTTCTTTGTGGCAGTTGTACACCTCCAACTTGGACTTATCAAAACCAATACTCATATTGCCATTAACATAACTTCCTCTTCCTTATTCTTCAAATACCTTCTATCCCTTATAGTCCAACATGGGCCAATGTTGCCATCTCAAATCTATCTCTTCATGTCATCTGGATGGATTTGTTGCCAGTCTTCAAATGCAAGCTAAGGACTATTTGGTTGACTAGCAAAGAATAAAAAAATAACAACATCACTCAAGTTATCAATATTTATAGAGTTAGCAGCATTAACTTGAGTTCTAGCAGTAGTAACCCACTCCATGAGCAGCATTAACTGCTTCATTAGAGCTGCTAGTGTTGTTATTTGAAGAGGATACAAAAGCCATGTTCTATGTACTTGAACTTGAGCTAGACATCCCTTTGACTTCTGGTTCATACACCTTGAGATTGTTATAGAGATCATCCATGCTCATTGTTTCTAACTCAACTTTATTCCTCCACACAACAGCATGTGTGTTCTACTCAGGTGACAAACTTCTTAATAACTTTTGATTAACATCTTCTTGTGAAAGCTTTTCACATTCCAAAGCTCCAACTAACCCTACGAAGATTTTGAAGCCTATCAAAAGTTTGATCAAGCATCTTTGAGCTTGGAGCAGTGAAGCTTTCATATTGCTGCTTTAAGAGATTCCTTTGAGTCTTTTTAGTAGTTCATTCCCACCAAATATCTTTTCAATCGCTTTCAGCAATAGCTTAGCATCTTTTATAAAGTTAAACTTTAACTGATGTTCATTGGAAATGCCCATCATTAAAGTACTTCTAACATTCACTTCTAATCTTCTCTGAGCCTTATCTTCAGCAGATGTAATAGGCATCACTGTTGTAACACCTTCTACAACTTATGTTTTTGGCAAGGTTGCACCATTCTCTATGACTTCCTACAATGCATAGTCTATCATCTGGATGTATTGTTCAATCCTCATCCTCCATAACTCAAACACCCAGTTTGAGCATAGGAACTTTGGATGCAGCCACCATGTGTGTAGAATCTTGATCCATGTCTTCTAGTAACGTTTCTCAAAGCAACATGCTCTGATACCACTTGTTGATCCCATTTTAATAGATCGAATTCCTTAAGCTTGTATAAGGATTAGTTATATTAGATAAATCTAACACAACTATAGTAGAAACTTTGTTTGAATTTATTAAAGATTATGCAGAATCTATTCTTTAATATTAAGAAGAACTATCAATGAAACAATAATTATATGTATATATAATTCAACAAACAAAAGCTCCAAGTAAGGTGTAAGTATTTCCTAAGTTATGAATGAATTACACAAATCCGTCATGTATTTAATATTCTGTTAAGGCAAAGCACAAGTAAGGTAGTATGAAGACTATTACAAGGCCCCTAAGATGTTGATCCTACTTCAATAGATTGAATTCCTTACGCTTTTGTTTTAAGGTTTAGTAAAATTAGATAAAGTCTAACCACAACTATAGAGAAACTGTGTTAGACTGTATTAAATAATACAAGGAAAATCAATCTTTAAAATAAGAATAAAATCAATGAAACATTACTTCAATGAACATACAATTCAACAAATAAGCCCCAATATATTAATTATAAAGAAATACGAATACCCCAAGTATTAGGGTTACAAAGACCTTGAAGCTATGAAATTAAACTCTAAAGAAACCTTTTTTTCAAAAAGATTTGATAAAAGAAATCAAACTCTATGCCCTACACTTCCTTTTATACACAATGTATCCATAGTCGTTTCTTACAATACTTTCCTAAGTATCCATAATCTTTTCTATAAACAAATAACTTAATACATATCATATAAGCATAACTAACAACAACAGTACTAACTTATTAACCTCAGCAGCATTAATCTTATCCTGAGCAGTCTTAAACCATTGAGCATACTAACATTCACTACAGTATTAACTTTGTACTAAAAGTATAAACACTTAGCATATTTTCAACTAGCAGTACTATATTCACTAGCATTAGTAACAGTGTACTAAGCAGAAGTAAAACTATACATAATTTTCCTTTGAAGTTCATGAGCATACTCTAAATCCGACTGAGCAACATTAAACACAAACAAGAGCAGTAGTAATTCAACAACACAAGAATTACTTTTTAATCCTAACAATCCTCCCCTAAACTTGATATTATTCTTCAAAATCATCAAGTTTCTTCATTTAAAGCTTCATCAACACCAGGAGGATGCTTCCAAACACTTCTTTACTTCTTAAGTTGTTTTATGATACATTTAAGAAGCTGATAAGCCATTTTCAGCTTTCCTAGTCAAGAATAGCTATTTTTTCCAACATCATTGAAAGTGTAAGTGGTGCAAGGGGATACTTCTTCTCTACCAACATATAAATCTGCACATGTTGCATCATCAAGGAATGTACTCCACAGGAGTCATACAGCTTCCAATTCAACACTTTGTATTCTTGTTGATTCCTCCATCTTTTATCTTCTACATGTGGTTCAAACATTGTTTTCAAATCACCCCATAACAACAAATCCAAGTCTTCCACTGGTCTTGTTGACTCATATTTAGCTTTTACCCAAAACCTTTGGTTACAAAATCTTCCAAATCTTACAATGTCAAAACTTTTAAGCATTTGACTAAAGATCATGTACATTTGAGACTTTTCCATCACTATCATTATTTGTAATAGTTTTTTGCTTCCTTCTTATAAATACTTCCAGTCAACAATACATGGTTAACTTAACAGGCCAAAGGTATAGCATCAATTGCTACTTCATCTTCATCTGGAATGATTTTCATTAACTGTTTAAGCTCTGCTGTTTCTTTTGTCATGCCAATCCACTCTTGTTTCAGTCTATGGTAAACTCTGTGTGATTAGCCACCTGTTGTCCTTCTGATCTCTTTTCATTGCCCTTTTCGCCAACTAATGTTTCTAAAAGTCCTTCAAATTATTTAACCCTTTTTGAAATGCACAGTCAAACCACTCTTTGGATAGAAATAAACTCTTTCAACTTCAAATCTTTGAGCTTGTATCCTTCCATGTTCTTTAGGTACGTAAACATTATCTTTCTCTGTTGAGCTTTTGTTGGTTGTTGATCCCACTTCAATAGATTGAATTCCTTAAGCTTGTATAAGGATTAGTTATATTAGATAAATCTAACACAACTATAGTAGAAACTTTGTTTGAATGTATTAAAGATTATGCAGAATCTAATCTTTAATATTAAGAAGAACTGTCAATGAAACAGTAATTATATGAATATATAATTCAACAAACAAAAGCTCCAATATTATAATAATACGAATACTCTTACAGTATTAGGGTTACAAAGACCTTGAAGCTTTGATAATTCTATGAATGACTCGTATGTGTTTTTGGTACATCAATCTCTATGCCTTAGGACCTCCTTTTATACACCAAGGAGTCCTAAATAGCTTATAATACTTTCCTAAGTAATCATAATCTTCTAAACAAATAACTTATACATATCTTTTACCAAAATATCTCATACAAATCACATAAGCATACATGAACTAACTCAGCAGTATTAAACTTCTCACAAGCAGCATTAACTTTGTACTAAACAGTGAGTAACTTTTATACTAGCAGTAGTAACAACATAGCAATTTTTCTTCTAAGTCCCAACCACCCCCCCCTCCTGTAGCAGTACCCCCTAAACTTCCCACTAATGCAAATGAGACTTTCCTTTAGGCAAGTAGTAAAAAACATTTGTACCAGCAGTTGTTAAACAAGTCCAACAGTCCCTTAAAACAACTTAGAAAAATTTTTTAAAATTTGAAAATTTTCGCCCAGCAGCAATCAACTTTGATAGACAGCATTAACATCAATAAGAGCAGTAGTAATACTAACAACATTAAGAAGGCTTTTAATCCCAGCATTGGTGGTTTGTTTCTTTTCTCTTCTGCTCTTTTAGCTGCAAAATGCTTTCTTCTTTTCTCTAAGAGTTGTTAAAGATGATGAGCATTTTCTTCAATAAACAACTCTTCTTGTTCTTGTGCTTGCATTCTTTCAGCCAATTGATGATCAGCATCAATCTTTGCCTGTATATCATCCCATGTTTCAATCAAGGCAATATTGGCTTCTTTTTCTTTTTCAGCTTTCTCTCTGAAATTCTTTTTTCTTTTTTCATCAAATTCAACTTGTAAATTTATAGCCATTTCTCATCAAGCCTGATAATCATCTTATTTATTAGCTTCAACCGGTTCTATCAATACCCTTTACCTTTGTCCTGTTATTGTTTGTGAAGATAGTGTGAAGATATTTGTTGTTGTAGATTAATCACCCCCGTTCTTGTATAACAACCCCTTTCTTCTTGGGTTTTGTACTTTTCATTTCTTTAAGTACTTGAGCCAAAGTAATATCATCAACAGTTGTAGCAAAACACCTCCTCACCAGCAGAAACATTCACATCATGAACACTAACTAGGGAAATGATTATCTGCAATCAATAGCATCAATCCTCCCCCACTGTATTGGATGCATTTACACACCCAAACTTTCTGTCATTATTTAGAGGATTCTATCCTAGCAATCAAACCAACTTTGGTATAATCTACTTTAGCCTAATGAGTTCAGACCTATCTTTTCATTTCAAGCTTCTTGCCCTCCTTTTCAAAACTAGAAATCACAATATTTGTAGTGGCTCTTTGTCTTCTCCAAACAATAACCTGTTATTGTAAAATGGTACATAATGCATCAATTCATCAAGTTTACGTCTATCCTCTACACTTGAAGTGTGTTACCGTCTTGCAGCAGTGAATCATTAGAATATTTAATACACTCTCAAAACTAGATTGAAGCAATAGTATCCCCCATGGTTGTCTTGCTACTAGGGACCACCACCTAATTAGTTCGATTGGGAACTAGAATTCATTAGGTGTCCTTGGATTGGATCTTATATTATGTTAACACTAGTCTTGCTCTGCTTCTAAGCTAGAATCATATGGAAGCCCCTCCAAACTTGGTTACCCAACTCCTTATGGACAGCCACATCTCAACATTTCTCAATAGGGATCACTAGGGCTAGGTAACCATGAGTGTCCTTTCTTTTCAGGCTTTCCTAATTGTTGTGTCTTTTGAGTTGAGTTAGATATGGGTGGTTGAATATAGGATGGTGTGTGATGAGGATCAGTTGGAATTGCTGAACCTTCCACCCAATTTTGAGTTGGTTTTGTACCACCCAGTTGTTTTGAAATAAAGTGTTACTCCACCATAAAAACCTTTTGCCTACCCTTCTCATATTTCCAAAAAAATTTTATAGTGTAGAGGTTGCAATAAATATTCTCATTCAGGAGTTGACGAATTCCCATCAAGTGTTGATCCAAAAAAATATGTATAAAAAACCTTGGATACATCAAAAATTTGCCAGACAAATTATCCAAGTTTCTAATCATACTTTCAAAAATAAATTTTGAAAAATTGAATTTCTGATTTGTGGCTAAGAAGATAATGGCAGATGCCATAGTACTACTGTTAGGATCACATAAATGGACCCAAACAAAGAAGCTTCGGTCACTCGAAGTTACAAGACAAAAGTCTAGCTCGAA
>BQNB010156914.1:0-15215 GCA_026074375.1 Tanacetum coccineum | reverse complement strand
TTTGTAGAACATGGTTTTAATAGCCACATTCTTGATTCGCCATTAAAACACTTCACAAACAATTGGTTAGTTATGCCCACTAGGAGTACTAAGATATCACAAAGGAGATTTTATTAATCATTCTAATTCTGATTATGCAGAATGCTAAGCCTTCGTCACCTTCTTCTTGCCCAAGTGCATTTCGTCAACTCATTAGCCGATGCTGGTCAGGAAAACCTGAAAGGCGGCCTGGTTTTGATGAAATTGTAAGTATTCTAGAAAGATATGCAGAACGTGTAGAGGAAGATCCTGATCTTTTAAAATCGTATAAACCTCCCTTATTAAATATAACGAAAAACATGATACTAAAAAACTTTTTTTGTTTTGAATCTTGGTTTAAAACCTGTTATCGTGCCTGACCCTTAAATACGTTTCTGGGTTTTGTGTTTTTTCGGTTTATGTTGTTCTTGACAACAAGGTTTGCAAGGGATGAATCCCTTTGTTGCCGGTGATTCAATCGCCTGGTGACAATCGTTGGATTCGCCTGTTTGATTTTGCAAACTATTTTTGTCCGAAAAAGTGGTGCGGTTTCAGATGATTCAAAAACAAGAAACACATAATCTTTTGAACTTGGTATATGATGATTTCTGGTTTATTCAAACCTTGCTCTGATGCCAAATGTTGGATCGTAATCTTAAATTTGTAATCAAAATATACCAGAAATATAAACTTGCTATTAAAATTCAGAATTTGTCATACATACTGATGATTCTTGCATCATGCGTTTGTTTTACAGAATCTGGTCCTATTTATACAAAGTGAATAGGTATGATCTAAAGGTTGTGTCGGTTCAAAAATGAACCATTGTGACTCTTCGAAATAACTGTCAAAAACAGTTATGTAACTGTTTTGTAACTGTCATTTGGTCCAGCGGGTTTTTCTAGCGGGTTGTGATTACCCGGATTGGGTTTTGGCCCAATATTCTCCCCCGTAATCACAAACGCTGTGTCTTCTGAGATGAGAAGTGCTTCTTGCTCTTTGTCTTTCTTCTTGTCTTTCCAATTCGTGCATTCCTTCACTGTATTTTCTGCTTTCTCATCTATCGCTGTTTCTTGCTTGCCACCGGTTTCTTTCTTGTCGACTCTTGCTTGCCGACTCTTGCTTGACGACTCTTGCTTGCCGTCTCTTGCTTGACGACTCTTGCTTGCCGTCTCTTGCTTGACGACTCTTGCTTGCCGTCTCTTGCTTGTCGACCCTTGCTTGTCGACTCTTGCTTGTATAGAAACTATGAAGTTTCTCTTGCTTGCCTTGCTTAGAATCAAAATTGATTCTGATTTCTTGCTCTTGAGTTTGATCAGAAGATCAAAATTCTTGCTTGTTACTGGCCAACTTGCTAACCAGGTTTTCTTGCTAATCTTGCTTAATATTGACCGACTTGCTAATCAATATTGTGTTTTCCTTGCTTTGATTTATAATTTACATCATATACTAAAATAACACCCAAAATTTAATTAGCTTAAGTATTGACAAATCTAGCACTCTCTGTTCCAATAAATAAAGAAAGAAAGCAAAGTATACATACATTAGATTTTTGTTTAGTAAGAAGTAGTTACTCGTATTTGCCTCATGTAGCAGAAAAAAAAACCGAAAAGAGTACCTACTTATGCAAAGGCTGTGTTTGGCAACAAGCGTTTTGGAGCGTTTAGGGGCGGCAAGCGGTAAGCATTTTAGATGAAAAGCTTGTTTGGCAACACCTCAACAAGCGTTTGAATATTGTCTAACCGCTCCAATCTCAAATGCTTCTTGAAGAAGCATTTCAGAACTGCTCCAAGCAGTTTGTTATAAAATTACATTTATGCCCTCAAATATAAAATTTTAATTTCTTTAATTAGTTATATCCCTTTTATGTAAATTTTACACTTTTTAATTACAGCTTACAGCTACATTATCAAACACTTTTTTAAAACATACAGCTACTACTGCCTGTTAATTGATCCTGCTTATTGCTCTTGCTACTGCTACTGCTTACTAATACTGCTATGTGTTGCCAAACATACCCAAAATATGAAGATACACTTCACCATATTTTTATGTGGCATGTTTAGTAATTAAAAACTGGACTAATAAATTAGACAAAAGAGATTTAGTTCAAAAATTACATAATTTTTGATGGGTCATTATAGGTTATCGAGTTTATCGGGTCAACCTGATAACAAATTAATTAAGACCCTAACCCGACCCTATTAGGCTGTCGAGTTTATCGGGTTGACCCGATAATCTAAGTTGGACCCGAATCAACCCGACACTATATGACTTTTATCGGGTTCGAGTCCGGTCGGATCTGTAGAGAATTGGCTAATGCAGCCCTTGGCTTGTGCCAATCCTTCGTCATCAAGTCTGTTGTACCTAAACAATTGTGATTCGGTGTGCGACAGTGGGTGAGAGGAATAAACAGAAGAGAAACAAGAAAATGATGTAACAATCGTTCTGAATGTATATTGATATAGAATTGTTATGATGATTTTTACAAACGACACTAACTAACCTTATATACAAACTGAAACGACACCATCTAAACGTTGTGTCGATTCCTAGAATGTCTGCCATATAACCGTTACCCTAATGGGCTGTTTGGGTAATAGTTTAACCCAACCCATACTAACTAATGTTTTTACAGTTTTGACCCATAAGAATAAAACATAATACATAAAAGTCTTCTAAACATTAAACGCATTAAATCGGTTCACATTCTCCCTCCTAATGCTTTAATGCCATTCTTCACGTGCTTCCAGGTTCTGATTTCAAGCGATGATGATAAAATCATCACTGCTACTTGTGCTTGCTTCCTTTCCATGATTTGTTGCTTCATAGTTGCTATCTTCCATGTTCACATCTTCCTTTCCAGTCCCGCTCCTTTCCCTTGGAGTCTCATCCGGCATTTCTTCTACTTCAGCATTTGTCTTTGCATTAACCTGTGGTCTTTCCTTTCCTGCAGTTCCGCTGCAACTCGCTGCCACATCTTCTGGTTTTCCTTGCCTTGACCTCTTTGCTTCCTCGTAGTAAACCTTCATCATGCCAATGTATTCCTTGTACACTTCTTTGACTGTCTCATGATGCTCATTTGCCAAACCCAAGATATTTGCAACTTGGTCCCATTCGTCATTAAAGGTTACATTCATGTAACCACCCATAGCATCAACAAACTTATACAATCCTAACAAATCAATCCTAATTACTCCTATAACGGGGGGTAATTCCCCTAGCACATCTTGTTTCAAGTATTCTATATAGAACCACTCAAGCACTTCCACGAACTTTCCCTTCAATACTTCCCAATTACCATAAAACCAACTTGACTATTTTTTAATCCAAATCTAAAAACGATATGACTCTAGCAAATGTTTTACCCTTCATAGAGTATAGGGTTCCAATCATGCTTAAAGTAAACTGATTACAACATAATCATGATAATCCTCCTTGCTTATTTCACAAGTCTTGCCATTTCCCTTTATCAAGAGCAATTCATTTATGATCACCTTTGCATCAATTGATTCGAAATTTTCTCTAGGAACTTGTTATGCCTTTCAATTATGCTTGTCGAATCTCCACAAATCATCTCATCATCTTGCTGTGCATTCACCGCGTTTTCTTCAATGTCAAACATGTACTTGACCCTGCATCTGTTGCGTCCGTGGGTCGTGATGTAGCCTTGGCTTTCCAATTGTCCCGTACTCAATACGTTCAAAGTTACTTGCCCGGTTGTATAACACGTTTGGTATTACCAACGTTTTATCACCTGTTTCAATAAAAGCCTCCCCAACGCCGTATGAAAAGATAACTTTCTTTTCATCTTCTTCTATGTCTAACAACTTGAGCCCATACTTCAATCGTTTGAACAATGATTTCATTGGCGACATATGATTTTTGTACATATTAGAAACATACCAGATTTTGTTCCAATTTCCTTTGTCCGAGCCTTCCACCATGTAATCGGTTTTTACATGTACTGATTCAGGATACTTGGGCCTTTTATCAGCCGCTGCTCTTGATGTCTCACCCTCGTGTTTGCTTTTCTTATCAGGACACTTCCATAGAACGTGGCCTCTTTTCTTACAGATGTAACATCTGGCCCTCTTTTGTCTTCTTGTGACTGCTTTTGCGTCCTTCGTCTTTGACGCTGCGTATGCGAGTGAGGAATTAAACCTCTCAATCTCCTTCATCTTTTCGTTTAACATTGTTTTCCCTTTATGAGAAAGTTTCTTTCTCTGACTGTTGGGAACAATCTCTGCAGTTCCGTTTGCGAGTGAGTATCGCATCTCGAAGTCTTCTGGGTTCTTTCGAACGTGCCTCTCCCATGGTTTGAACCATCGGCTCTGATGCCACTGTAGAGAATTGGCTAATGCAGCCCTTGGCTTGTGCCAATCCTTCGTCATCAATCTGTTGTAACTAACCATTGTGATTCGTGTGTGCACATGTTTGGAATAACAGAAGAGAACAAGAAAATGTTGTAACAATCGTCCTGATTATATTTATTAGAATGGGGAGAAGAATAGTTTACAAACGACACTAACTAACCTTATATACAAACTGAAACGACACCATCTAAACGTTGTGTCGATTCCTAGAATGTCTGCCATATAACCGTTACCCTAATGGGCTGTTTGGGTAATAGTTTAACCCAACCCATACTAACTAATGTTTTTACAGTTTTGACCCATAAGAATAAAACATAATACATAAAAGTCTTCTAAACATTAAACGCATTAAATCGGTTCACAGGACCAACCCATTTGACACCCCTACCCCCATAGTCTCATTTGTTATACTAGCCCAAAAATGTGTACAGATAATATCCATCCTCCCAATACAGTCAGCACCCAATACATATTATCCATCCTCCCATCATTAATTCCATCTGGTAACCATCCTGTTATTTTACTTATAAAATCAACCACCACAATGCCCAAATAAAAGGCAATCCCAACAAGCATCGACACCGATGCGGATGATGTGCTCTTCAGTGCTTTTGGAAACTCTTGATAATATAAAGACACTTGACCTGGTTGATAAAACGCTTCAGCAACACCCAAAATAACTAGTTGTGGAGCTATCCAAAATGCCGACATTGGCACAACTGAATTGCCATCAAGATCGTGGGCATGGGCTATGGAGAGCCTTTTTGACTCAATGAGTGCTGATATAGCCATGCTTAATATGACTAGAACATGACCAATCCCTATTCGTTGTAGTGGAATTGGGTGGGTCCCAGTGAGTTTTTGAAACATGGGTATAAGAACACGGTCGATTAAGGTTAGAAAAATGGAAGTAGAGAGCATAAAAAAGACCAACATGCTTCCGGCGGGGATTTGGAAGTGTGGTCCTAGATGACGATCCATGGCTAGAGCTTGGAGGACTATTAGGCTCGTCTGGATGGCAATAGGGGTGAACAGGAATATACCAGTTGTCCAAAGTGGGATGATTCGGATTATGGTTTTGAGATCTTCTACTTGTTGCAATGTGCATAGGTTCCATGGCTTCTTGATGGATCCATCTGGGGTGGTGTCTCCTTGCATCACTAGAGCAGCTTGGTTTAAGAACCTGTATCATGTCGATCAATAGTTACTGCCTTAATTTTAAGTCGTAAATAATTTTCAAAAGAAACTTAGTGTTCAATTCTTACATGAACCCACTCCATATAAAACTACTTTATGTTCTTCAAAATCTATAATTGTAGACTTGAAGTAGCTATTTGTTGGAGTTGAGCTCACAAACTTTGTTTCTCCATCGTGTGGCCCCTGCCAATAATCTTCAGTATTTAGGGAAAATAAAACTTTCCTTTTACGGAAAGCTGCCACCGCAACACGAGCCAACTCAGTAAATGGGCTACCTTGTGGTTTTAGTAACCGATAGTATCGCCTACCCAACACAAAAACTACTAACCCTATTAGGTTAGCCGCAACACATAGACCATAACCCAATCCCCAACCTTCATTATCTTCAACATAAACCATGCCCACCATACTAACAAGTGTCGCCACATATAAGGTAAAGAAGTACCAATTAAAGAAAACTCCTTGTTGCTTTGGTTTGCACCCATTGTGGATAACAAGAAACGTGTACCCGCTACCCCAATGCTTGTAAGAGCAAGACTCATATACAAGATTGCTAGTTGGACGTTTGATGGAGCCACACAAAAAATAGAGTCTTTTTCACATGATGCCGGCTTCAATGGATTAAGTATTGCCGTAAAGGTTAGTAGTATTATGCCCAACAAGGATGCAAGAGTTGAAATTGATATAACGGTAAACAACCCAAAATACGAGTCAGCAAATATGGCCCCAAGAATCGGGAACAAGTTCATGCAACCTTTGACGATGTTTGTGATTTGAGTAGCATCGATGCTTTTGATATTGAACTCATTGATAAGATACACAACAAGATTACATGTCCATCCTCCAGCGGAGAGTGTCAAACCTGCCATGGTTGCTACATAGAAAATAAATGGAAATAGTATTATAGTTAAACCAGAAACAAAAATAATTTGACAATTGACATACCAATACGTGTAATGAGATTTGAACTCATAATTAACCTCGATCACAATCTCACATCTACCTATAATGAAAGGGAAGGTGATCCAGCCACCTTTTCTGGGTGCACCAAATTGCTGTGGTACTGAAGCCATTAAACTAGTGAGTATAATGTGTTACAAATGTGTTTATATTTTTGGGTAGATATAACAAATGGGATAATGTATTATGTAGAGCTGCATATTTTGTCAATATTCATGTATTTATTTCTATGTACACAAATCAGATTCAAAGTCTTACAACTGGCCGGATCGTCACAAAAATAAAACGTGACCATCTGGCGCCTTTTTTAATACTGTATTTATTTTCGTAATTTTAATAATCCATAGATTTTTATACCATCAAGGAAGGAGCCAATTGCTACAATTATGTCTTCCCAACAAAACATCGATCTCACATGTCCGGCTTACTTTTTTAATATTAGTTAATTAGATATATAAAAAGACGTAGCATTACTCTTCAATAAATTATGTTAACATCGTCATTTTGATATAACATGCACTACACAAGGATAATCAGTTGTAGCAAAAGTTAAAACAACAAGGGATTGTTGTTGTACATCTTACCTCTTTAAAAGTTCATTAGTTTGTGACCTATAAACTATTTATTACTATATGTCAGCATGGATTGAAAATGTATATCTGGTCCGTTTGTTATTTCTGTTGCATTCTAATAAACCTTATATATTTTTCTCATGTATGTCATTTTCTTGAATATTGTGAAATAGCGTGGACTTTTTGTTCGATTACTGGAATCTATCGGCTGTCACTGCTTTGGTTTATTGCTTGGTTTATCTATAGTCGTGCTTAAATTCTTCAAGACAGTATTTGTATAAAAATATTAGAGGTGATGAGTTCCTGTTGAAATGAACATTGTTTAGTGCACGCTAATGAAGACCGGATTGACCCACAAGGCCACAAACTGTTACAAAGTGATTTAATCACTAAGGGTTGTGTAGTAACTTTAGTAACTTGTTGGGCGAGTTGTTGGGCCAATTGAGTTTCTAATAGTCTTTATCTAGATTTAAACACAAATTAAACTAACTTATGGAGAGTCGCTAAGAAGATATCAGTAAGTGAATGAAGACTCGCTAAAGCATAGCTTCAGCGAGCAATCTCAGCGTATTCAAGTTAAATACATCGTTAAGGAAGTCGAAATTTACTTGAATACGTATTCATTAGTTGTCTTGAATATCAGCTCATATGTAGAAGAGATTCGCTGAAGATTTGAAGTGAGTCAGGGGTTGGCAATACTTTGATGATCGAGCTTCACTATTCTTTGAGGACATCAGAACTTGATCATTAGCTTTGAATTTATCCTAAAGTTTTTAGGTGGGACCAATGTGATAAAGCAAAAGGGTCGAGACAAAAGACTCTTTCGAATTAAAGACCCCGAAAAGTAACGAATTGAGAAAAAAATGAACAGTTAGAGAGCACGTGTTCACAATATCGTGATTGTGATGTTTTCAAGAATGAACGTGTATTAAATAGAGTAGTACTCTTCAACTAGATTTTTGACACGTCTCAACTACCCCACTATAAAGTCAACTTCGTACCACTATATAAGAGAATGTTTGTCGAGAGTAAATGCCATCGGTTTTAATTCTTGTCGAAATTATAGTGCATTTACTCTTTTGTCGAACTTACTGCGTAGCTAGTCGATTACATCAGCGTGTCTATATAAATTCGCTTGTAAACTTAATACCTTATTAAGTTTACTTGTTCAAAGAGTAATTTAGACATTGTCATTCAACAAGTGCGATCGATACCACTTTGTAATACTTTGCTTATTCATCAATAAAACATTACATGATTGAAAAGTTATATATTTGTGTTGCATGGATTCTTATTGTATTACATTTCCATATAGACGTGTAAATTAAGACTTTCAATTGGTATCCGAGCAGTTTGATTTGTAAAACTCTTTCATAAACTGTTCAGAGTCATTAAAATCAAGATCCAATCATCTTTGAAAACAATTCTGGAAACAACAACAATGCTAAAGAAAATGCTTTTGCAAATGACAATGCTGAAAACAATGCTACAAACAATGTAAAAAATAATATTGGTAACACTGAGGATCTCCCACAATTGTTAGATTCTAGGAGAGGTTTTCATGTCACAAATGTCTCACAATTGGATGTGGAAGATTTTTCCAATTGGAAAGATAGGTTTCTTGTATGTATTGATGAACTTGAACCCTTTCTTCTTGAGGTATTGGAAAATGGACCTTTTATTTTGAAACCACAAAAACAGTGGATACCTGAGGATAGAAAGCTTGATAATCAAGATAAAAGACTGAAATGTATCATTATCTCATGTCTTTCAAATGATACAATGAAATATGTCATCTGGTGTAAAACTGCTAAGAAATGTAGAATGATCTTATTCTAGGTCACGAGGGACCCTCTAAAACAAGAGATACCAAGATTGCAGCCCTTAGACTAAAAATTCAATGTTTTTAAAGCACTTGAAGGTGAAAAAGCTCAACAAACTTACATGAAAATCCTGTTAAATGACCTTAAAATAAAGATGTGAAAATCCCTCAAGTTGAGGTCAATGCTATGTTTGTTAACAACTTGCCAAGAAAATGACTAAGTATGAATCAAACTCAGAGAGCCAACAATTCTATTAAAAATGATAGTCTGGCTACTCTCTTTGGCAAATACAGCTATGAAGAAGACCTGATTGATCAAATATATGAGCCTGAGACTAAGAGATTTACAATTTTAGACTTCTAGCTCAAAAGCTTTGTTTTTTAACTCAAACTTACAAAAGGAAAAAATAACCATACATTGGACACCCATGGGTCAATTTTAACTATGTTATATATCTAAGGGAATAAGGGTTAAGCTAAAAGAATTAGAAAAGAAAAAAGGTCGAAAATCATCAAAAGTTTATTCAAATGCATAAAAGCATCTAACCTCCCAAATTTGCTTCATTGCAGAAAATTAGATTATTAGTGTATTGATATCAATCTTCTGATCATGTCAAATACATTAATCAGTAACAAAAATAAAAAATAGGGAGATCAGAAAGTATACGCAGGTCTGTCAAACTCATCGCTTTTGACCCGTTATAACAACCCGCCCATTTCGCCATGTCTAACTAGACATAGCTTCGTAAGTAGTTTATTGTGATTCTTGATTCAACAATAATATATACTATACAAACTAATAAAGTTGGAAGAAACTATAGCTGATAAAATTACAAACAATGTACCTGAAGACGATTTGAGATCCGCCACACTTGCATTTTCATTAGCATCCACCAGGTTACTACTAGCTTTGAAATCAGCTAACGTTTGGGTTTCAAGTAAAACAAGCTTACCGTGGACATTTAATTATATTTTTTCACTGGCACTAGCGATGCGAAAAATATTAACTTCTTATTATTTGTAGAAAGATAATGTTGCAAATCAAAGGGAACATCTGGTGCTCTTACTTGCAAATGTTCATGCTCGCCTAATGATCGAACCTAATCAGCAGTCGAAGGTTTTTTTACAGATCAACCTCCTATGGAAGTTTTTTACAGCAGTCCATTAAAAAGGGAGTACTAAATAGAAAATGCTTCCTTAAGCTAAGATTCCAAATACAATCTGAACTTCAAATCAAATCCACCAACAATAACTTGAACATTTAGGAAATGATAAAAATGTACTTGTATGTTGACTAGTTTTTCCTCGCTTTAATTTGTTCTTTCGTTCATCTTTATTGTTAGGTTGGACGTAGCATGCACTAGATGGGAGTGATGAAGAAACTTCTTAAGAATTACAAGAAATGGTGCAAATACTTGAAGAAGAAAAGTAGTCTTTGGTGAGGCTTCATATTCATCCTTGCTTAAGTTAAATAATTTCACATAATAGGAAATTGGGTGACAACGAGTGTAGGGAAGGTGTTAGCTCGGTAAATTTATAATCACAAAGGAGTATTTTTATTTGTTATATCTGATTAAAAAACCCTTACAACAGGCTAAATATAGGCTAAGAAGGATATATTTATAGGGTTTACATACTTACAATTTAAATCAATACAATAAAGATAAACATTTTTTACAGATAATTACTAACAAACCTAATCATTTTCTCTAATGTTAAAATATTGGAATTGTGATAAATGATACTAGTAGATTAAGTTTATTTTCACATGTTAAGTGTTTCCACACTAACCTTTTAATCTTCTAAGAGTAAATTGCATAAATCGTCCTTAAGGTTTGGTCAAATTGCATGTTTCGTCCCAAACGTTACGAAAGTGCAAGGATCGTCCCTGTGGGAAACCTTTGGTGCAAGTATCGTCCCTGTGGGGAAACCTTTGGGAAACCTTTGGTGCAAATATCGTCGATACTTGCACCAAAGGTTTCCCACAGGGACGATCCTTGCACTTTCGTAACGTTTGGGACGAAACATGCAATTTGGCCAAACTTTAAGGACGATTTATGCAATTTACTCATTTTCTATTGTAATGTAGTTTTGTTTTGTTCTAAAATAGGTTGCCCATAGTACACCCAGAAATTCAACAACGTAAGTTATTGTATACAGGCTTGTATCTTCGCTATCTGTGGCGCAAGGCTGAAAATCTGAGAATTCATGCCCGATTGTGCCTTTGTTATTTCTATCATCCTGTAAGGCTTCTCAAGTTGTGATTGGCTATGCTGCGTTGATTATGATTTTTACAATTCTAAGTGGTTTAATATAACAAAAGAAGTCCTTTATATAGATTAGTAGGATTTCCTTAGATTTGACGATAATAACGAACTCACGTTCACACATTTTTTAGTGGCTTAAGAACTTTATGTTTCTAGTCCGTAATGTGATCCCATGACAGGTGAGGAATGGAAACCAAGCATACGGAAGGAGAACGAAAGCTTTTTTTGACAAAATGTTTCTCCTATTAATGAAGTGATCGCAAAGGATTCTTTCATTCCGTCCAATTGTCTTCACTTAATTTGGAAGTAATGACAAGTTTTCCTAAATGGCTACCACCGTTTGGGTATAGGAAGTTGCGAGTAGGCAAAAGGAAATCCGACATCAATTGTAGAAACATATGACTAAATTGAGTATTTCTGTATGGTTTTTTAATAAGTTATTGCGAGTATTAAGTATTTATACAATAGTATTTAAGTTTAATTAACAAAAACCATCCCTGTGGATTTTAGCTACAAGTTACCCCTTTTTGTCCTAAAACCTTACACTGTCTCTTCTCTGTATAGTGTCATTTTTGTAGAAACCGGATCCTTTGACCCGAAGTCCGTATAATTTGTTGTCTTACTCAGTCATGTGCCACTCACGTGATGGTAATTTTGTATTTTGACACTCCATCTTCTATATCTCGTTTTCTTTTTTGATATTTTGTCTTTCTTTAAAAAACAAACTCAAAAACATAAATTACCATAAAGCCGAAACCTAAATCATGCCTCAAACTTAATTCATACCATTCTACTAAATCATACAATCCAGTCAACAACTAATAAGTATATAGGTGAAAGAGAAGCTACTAAAATGACGCAAATACCTTTTTCTCTAGACTTAACAGATACATGTCAATGATCGTTTGATCAAAGGACTGGTGTGTTACAAAATGACAAATACAGGGAGGAACGGTGTAATTAATGAAGTTTTAGGACGAAAGGCGAAGGAATGGTGTGATTATTGAAGTCTTAGGACGAAAGGTGTAACTGTGTGCAAACGACAGCCGCAATTTTTGTAATTAACTCTTTGTATTATGTAATGTAATATTATTACTAAGAATATCATGACATCCATCAGGTCAACAAAATGTTTCGGATTAGGATTGCCAATGAGTGAACGCTGCTGATTTTTTTTACGAGCCTATAAAGCTACAACAAGACTCAAATAAGTTAAAGAAAAGAGGGGTAAATCTCTAACAATGTTTCTTATGGGTGTTTTTTTTCCTTATGAAAATAGTTTCTCTATAGAATAATAATGTTCTTTGGGTAACATATGAGTGTTTGTATCTTTTTCATATTGAATGACCATCTTAAAAAACGTAAACGTCCAATGACCCTTGTCTTTAAAATCAATATGTACTTTCTTTTTTATTTTTGTGAGCCAAAATCAATAACAATTTAAGCCCAAACAATCAAACTCTTAATGGAATTCCACAATCCCATATTTAAAAGACGATACTTGAAAATTTTGTATCTAATAGAATAGGGAAAAGAAGAAGAAACATCTAATGTTATATATCTTATAATCAAATCAGTTTCAGCGATAAACAAGCTCTTATGTAGAAAGAAATAAGCAATAAAAACTTCTTACCTTCATGATAAGAAAAAAGGGGTAGGCCGAGATTTATTGATTTTGGTGTCCACTTACATGGTCTATACTTTTTCCATGTATGGTAAGCAGCCAATCACACTTGTTTGATTGGACTTTAGACTTCATTTTTAAGACAAATAACACACACACAAAAATACATTATAGAATGACACACAATATGCATTATGATCAACTTATTGAAAGCACTTGAAGACTTTAAGGCACCTAGGCCAGCCACTCGAGTAAGGTGCATCTTAGGCTTGAGATTAGGATCACCCAACACCCTTTTTCTAGCGTGACATAGTAGGGTAGACAACATTGATTGGTTTGAGATCCTTAATTTGTTCCTCTATGACCCAAATAGGCTGCTTACTACCCTCCACAGTATTTAGTGGTTCTCTGATAGTGCATGAATAATGTGGATGATGCATTACGGATCAGAAACCACACTGGAAAAAATCGAAGGGTTTGGAATAAGTCAACTTTGTCGAGATTACGATCTTTTGGCATGTTTTAAGAAGCTTCGCTACGTGTGCTAATGTTGGGTGTTTTCTTCATATTGTTGCTTTCGAGGTAAACTCTGATACTTACTAATTGTTATTGTGTATATATTACTGCAATACTCTCATCCTTGTGGTTTATGAATTTGGCACTAATATCCATGTCAAAAAGACTATAGCAAGTATCATCCCTAGGAGGCCAAATGTCTAGCAAAAATCATCTCTCTAGGGATGTAAAGTGATAGACATTTGACCTCTCAGGGATGATACTTGCCAATAATTTCTGACTGAGATGATTAGTGCCAAATTTGGCAAACCACAAGGATGGTTTTTGCAGTTTACTGTTATAATTATAACTAGAAGTTATTATAATTACTTGTCATTTTTTCATTACCTGAGGCGGCACCATTTGTAATAATTTATTCTTTTAAGGTTATGATTATAGTTGCTTGGAATGTTGCTGGAAACCCGACATCAATATTCAATCATGATGTCTTTCAGAAAGTAATGAATGTCTTTATTACTGCTTCTGTATTGAAGCTTGGTCAAGGTATCTCTGCAAGCATTAATTTCTTGAAGTTTCTAATCACTTTGCATTTCACGGTGACACCCCCTTTGTTTGTTTTTGTAGATTAACATTTTCATTATGCAGCTGTCCTAGACATACTTCTGAATTTTGGACATGGCAAGAACAATGCATGGCCTCCCATGTCAAGTAGCTACCTTTTGAAGGTTGGTATCAGCTGTCACTTGGGTGGTAATTTTAATGGGTTGCTCATGTTCCCCATTATCATTTAATTTGGCCGTCGTTGTATACTTGTCACCAAATATGCTTGCTGGTTTGCTGTTTCTATTCCCCAACATACGACGTTACCTTGAGAGTTCAAACCAGCAAATTGTGATGATAATGATGTGGTGGTCTCAGGCACAGATATTTTATAACTTTTCATCTATTCATCTATTTTGCTGGCTTCAAACTTGATTATTAATTAATGAAATCCTTACTCTAGATTATATGAAATATATGACAGACTCAACTGTATGTTGGGAGGAAAATGCACGAAAGCATGTTCTCCATTTTCAAGTACACAACCTTTTGGATTCTGCTCATTTTTACGAAGCTCACATTCAGTTACTATTTACAGGTCATGTTTTTCTAAGCTGTAATATTTTCCAGCCATAATGTATAGTTTGAATGCAATTTGTATATTCTCTTAGTGTTAACATTTTTTTGACAGCTGTAATCTATTATTGCAGTTAAAGCACTTGTAAGTTCCCTCGCATTAGCCATCTGGAGTTTTTTCCATAGGCACGTACTTTCGCATGGCATATGTTTTTCACCCAGGGTAAATACTGAATATTAAATGAAAATGAAATTTTAAATCCAAACACCTTTCATTTGGTTTTTGAAATTGAGTTATGTGGTTTTGCAGCAAGGAACAATATTGGTCTGGTGGTTGCACTGTGGGCTCCGGTCATTCTTTGTAGGGATTAACACATATTCAGTTATTGTATCATTCATTGAATCGATTGGTGTAGCTATTACGTATTAACACCCAAATATGTACAGGTTTATTTTATGGATACTCAAATCTGGTATGCTATATTCTCTACATATGAAGGTATCTATGAAGCATTCCGCCGCCTTGGAGAGGTCTGTCAAATATTGTGTC
The DNA here is from genome assembly GCA_026074375.1 of Tanacetum coccineum. NCBI lineage: Eukaryota > Viridiplantae > Streptophyta > Magnoliopsida > Asterales > Asteraceae > Tanacetum > Tanacetum coccineum. The sequence continues at coordinate 197 of BQNB010156914.1, read as the reverse complement.
TGAGTGTGCTTCTTGAGACATCTTACTGCTTTACGTTATAATCTAAAAATCATATTCTTTTGCAGATTCAAACTCTTGGGCTCCCATGTTTAGTTGTTACCAGGTGCATTTAACTGTTGCTTAGTTCCACCCAAGAAAAGTAATCAAGTGAAAAAAGAAGGAAATTAAAGCTACTTTGTCTCGTCATTATGACACGG
>BQNB010156913.1:0-15215 GCA_026074375.1 Tanacetum coccineum | reverse complement strand
TTGGATTATGAAAAAAAATTATTTTTACCCTATTACCAAAATCTAAATTTGGTGTAAAAATAAGTTAAAAAGGCTATAGAAAAAATTATATATTACTCAACTTTTTCCGTAAAAAAAATGTCGCTAAAAAGGGTGTCGTCTGGATACTGAGTTAGGTGTTGAGCAAACCGCCTTCAGTATTTGCTAACTCGCCGGCAGTATAAAATAATCAAACCGCTGTGACTATTAAGCAAACCGCCGTCCTTATTTTAATAGCAAACCGCTGGCAAAATTGAGTAACTCGCTGCCTTGATTTTCTATCTTAACTCGCCGCCTAGCTTAGCAACTCGCCGTTTGAAAACAAATCAAACCGCCTCGAAAGATGACAACTCGCCGGTTAAGTGAGCAACTCGCCGCCTGCTCAACTCGCCACCTAAAAGGCAACTCGCCACAAGAATGGCAAACCGCCGGCTAATAAATAATATTATTATACTCAACTCGCCATTGACCAAGTCAAACCGCCGCCTGACAACTTCCTTAAAACGTGGATCTTGTCTCTTTCCTGTCAAACCGCCACGAAGAATGCCAAGTACGAATTTTGCAAATTTTCACTAAATGAGCTTATTAACCACGAACAAAGGCTAGAACATACAATATTAAGTGTGTATATCAAGATTAGACACACATAAACTCGTATTTCCTTGTGAATCGTCCAATATGTAGCAAACCTCCACGAAGAACACACAATAAAATTCGAACCTTATATCTTCGTTTTTGATCTTGAGGCTTGAGGATCACTTGTAGGAGTAACAATGCTTCTTCCTTAGCATGTATAACACGAGAAACACCAAGATTAATCAACCAATTAAGCCCAAATAAGCTTTTTGAGCCGTGGGTTTTTAGAACCAAAAATAAGCACGAATTTGATTCTTTTAACCACACAAATCAACCACGAATCCACACGTCGCTCTGATATGCGAATTGTAGGATCCCGTATTCACTTCATAACATGAATTAATCACGAATCAAACTAGAAATGAGAAAGAGAGATTGAGTTTTTAGAGAGAGAAAGAAGAGAGAGAGATGAGAGAAAAGAGAAAATGAAATTATATGAAAAATGAATAACTAACTTTTTCTAAAGAAAGAAAAGAATAATACCTCCGCACGTTAAGACGGCGCGGGAATTTTAACTAGACCCAGGCTCGGGGTTTTGCTTGGGATTAAACCCGAAACATATACAATATTAGATTAACTATCGAGCCCGATTCCCGATATTTCCTATTACAACGTTAACTAATTGATTCACCGAGACTTAAATACATAATGAACGAACTTCATGTTCGACTCAATATTTTGAGGCTAACAGAAACGATGCAAGTGGGACAACGACGATTACATATGTCGAGGGCACATCTTGAACGGTATGTCGGATGATTTATTTGACGTATACCAAAACGTGGAATCGGCAAAGGAGTTATGGGATCAACTTGAAGCCAAATACATGGCAGAAGATACTTCTAGTAAGAAGTTTCTTGTCAGTAATTTTAACAATTACAGAATGGTTGATTCAAGGTCTGTGATGGAACAATATCACGAACTCCTTCGAATTCTGGGACAATACACTCAACATGGTTTGTTTCCCAATGGACGAGTCTATCTTGGTGTCTAGTATCATAAACAAACTTCCACCATCATGGAAGGATTTCAAACACATGTTAAAACACAACAAAGATGAGTTGTCTCTCGTACAACATGAAGCCATTGAGGTGTGTTTATTGCTTACGGCAATAGAGGAAACTCTTAGGATGGAAGAGAAGAGGGAAAGACAAGGTAAAGATAATGTTGAACCATCTTTCTATGAATATGGTTGAAGATGATAAGAACAAGAAAAACATCAAAAACTCCAAGGAAACAAAAAGGAAATTCCATGAGAAAAATAATGATTCCAACAAAAAGTCTAAGATGACGTGTTTGAATGTATGGAAAACCATCTAGTTCAGAAGGATTGTCCGGGTTAAGAAGATCAATGGTGTAAGTACTATCTAGGATTAGGACAAGGGTTCTTAAGGACCCAAGTCCACAACAAGGTCTGATTTTTGACCATGTTATAATTCCTGTTAAAAATTATGTATCACATATTTATGAAATTTGTTATGTACAGGATGATGAAATTGCTTGGTGGATTAACTCGAGTGCAACTTGTCATGCATGTAAGGATCGTTGCTGCTTTGATACCTTTCATCCGGTAGAAGATGGATTCATTCTTTATATGGGCGACGAGTCAACCAAACCAATACTTGGACGTAGAAATGTTGTAATTGAATTTAGTTCTAGAAAAACAACTACTTTATTTAATGTTGTGTATGTACCGGGGCTTAGGAAAAACCTTATGTCCGGCCTCGTATTGAATAAGTGTGGCTACAAACAAGGTCCCAAAGAATCTTCTAAGTAATATCTTTTCAAGACATATGTACTTTTGGTTATTCAGATACTAATATAAAATATGGTAATTTATGTTAATCTTAATTAAAGTGTCCTAGTAGTATAATTCTGTCTTATGGCTGTATTTCTCATGTTGTTAATTCTAAACTATGGCATGCTCGTTTAGGGCACGTTCATTAATAACGTTTACATGATATGTTTAAAGATAGTTTAATACCTTCATTTGACAAGAACATGGAAAAATGTAATACTTGCATGTTGACTAGGATCACTAGACAACCTTTTAAAGATATAAAAAGGAATTCTGCTTTGCTAGAATTGATACATAGTGACTTATGTGATTTCCATGCAACCCCATCTATAGGAAACAAGAAATATGTTGTTACTTATATAGATGATGCCTCTAGATTTTGTTATGTTTATCTATTGCATGTTAAAGATGAAGCCTTAGATAAATTTAAAATCTATAAAACTTAAGTAGAGTTACAACAAATAGTTTAATTAAAACTTTACGCGTAGATAGAGGTGGTGAATATTATGATCCTAGTTATTTCCAATCTTTAGGAATTATTCATCAAACAATGGCTCCTTATACACCACAACAAAATGGTGTGTCCGTAAGGAAGAATAGAGCTTTAAAGGAAATGGTTAATTCCATGTTATCCTACCCCATATGAACTTTGGTATAAAAAATGACCTAACTTGTCTTATTTGCGAGTTTGGGGTTGTCAGGCTGTTGTTAGACTTCCAGAACCCAAAAAGAAAAATTTGGGTGAGAAGGGTATTGATTGCATCTTCATTGGATATGTTGAGCATTCCAAAGCATATAGGTTCTATGTTATTGAACCTAATTATTTTGTTTTTGTTAATTTGGTTATAGAATCAAAAGATGCAATATTTGATGAGAATAGATTTTCTTCAATACCTAGACCAAAGGACATAGTATCTAGCTCTAATGGAACACAAGGTGAAGACCTACACGTGAAACTCTAACTGAGAATCCTGAACCTCGAAGAAGTAATAAAGCTCGGGTAGCTAAATCATATGGCTCTGATTTTCAACTATATTTAGTTGAGGGATCAAGAGATAAGATTGCTTCTCAATATTCTTACTGTTACAGTATAGAAGAGGATCCAAAGACCTTTGATGAAACTATGAAATCCTGAGATGTTGCTTTCTAGAAAGAAAACATTTGAGTGATGAAATTGAACCATAATGAAAATAAACGGCATGGGTCTTATCTGACCTACCACCTAGTTGTAAACCTTTAGGGTGCAAATGGATCTTCAAAAAGAAGAAGAAAGTTGATGGTACTATCGACAAATTTAAAGCTCGATTGGTAATCCAAGGCTTTAGACAAAAAGAAAGGATCGATTACTTCGATACTTATGCACCAGTTGCTCGTATCTCCACTATTAGATTGTTGATATCTTTGGCAGCTACTCACAATTTAATGATCCATCAGATGGATGTTAAAACGACATTTTTAAATGGCGATTTGGAAGAGGAGATATATATGAAGCAACCAGAAGGATTTGTTATGCCAGGTAATGAGCATAAAGTGTGTAAGTTAATTAAATCTTTGTATGGACTCAAACAAGCACCTAAACATTAGCATCATAAGTTTGATGAGGTTGTTTTATCAAATGGATTTGTGCTGAATCAATCAGACAAGTGTGTATACTGCAAATTTGATGAATCTGGTAAAGGAGTCATCATTTGCTTATATGTTGATGACATATTGATTTTTGGTACTGACCAAAACCAAGTTGATAAACCAAAGAATTTTTTTCCTCAAATTTCTCTATGAAAGACAGTATGGGGAAAGGCGGATGTTATTCCTTGGAGATAAAATTAAGTGTGAGAATAAGGGTCTTACGATTACACAATCTCACTACATTACGAAAATTCTCAAGAAGTTTAATTGTGAAGGTTGTGGTCCGGTTAATACTCCAATGGAAGCAGGTATTAAAGTATGCCCCATATGGGTAAACCTATTAATCAACTTAAATATTCGAGGCTATTGGATGCTTGATGTATGCTATGACAAGCACAAGGTCGGATATTGCTTATGCTATCAGAAAATTAAGTAGATTTACTAGTAATCCTAGTAATCATCATTGGGAAGCAATTATTAGAGTATTCAGGTACTTGAAAAAGACAATGAATTATGGTTTGTCTTATGTTGGATTCCCTTCGGTTATTAAAGGCTATTCTGATGCAAGTTGGATAACCAATAGTGAAGATCATACTTCTGCTACTGGTTAGGTATTCTTGCTAGGTAGAGGTGCCATTTCATGGGCTTCTAAGAAGCAAACTTGCATTACTGATTCGACGATGGAAAGTGAATTTGTAGCTTTAGCTACTACAGGAAAGGAGGCAGAATGTTAACAACCTATTTATGAAGATTCCTTTGTGGCCAAAACCAATATCTCTTATTTCCATGCATTGTGATAGTGCTTCCACTTTGGCTAAAGCATATAGCCAAATTTACAATGGAAAGTATAAACACTTAGGTGTTAGATACAACATGGTTCGTGAGTTAATTATGAATGTGTAATTTTCTATGGAATTATTTTTTCGTTCTCATCAGAAACGTTGGCAGACACTGTTGACTAAGGTGATTAGCTAGAGACTTATGCACAATCGGACTAATCAGGATGGGATTAAATTCCATTTAAATCTCTAACTGTAAGACACCCAATTCCCTTCTAATACGACGTTAGAAGCTGAATTCAATAAGGAAAGCTTACAATTAAAGATTGGAACACATTGTATCATCCCAAGGTATGTGTTCAGACTGCAGTAGGTTTAGGTTTAATTTTATCTTCTTAATAGTTCTTTTGATAAATTGCATTGCAAGTGCAAGACTAAAAGAACTACCTATGTAAGCATGGAGTATCGCCGCTTCAAGAAGCTAGGACTTGGCTTTCTATATGCTCATGAAGGATATGGACACAAGGCTTTGTAATAGTGTCAAGTATATGTGATATGTGAGAAATCACATATCCTTATTATATCCAAAATGGCCCTTAAAATATCAAAATGTGCAAAAATAAGCTTGTATTTGTGTATTTTGTTATTTGTGAATGTGTAGGTACGGATAGTGCAAAAATTACAAGAAAACAGTCAAAGCCGGACAAACACGGACACGGGAACGAATAGAGTGCACAAGAGCCGGAAGTTTCTAGCAAAAGATCATCAAAAGTCAACCATTGGTCAATGATAAGTGTAAAATACACATATGCCGGATTGTTACTAAAATAACCAATTAAACCCAAAATAGACAATAATATGCTTGTAATTTGTGTTTTGTGTGGTGCAGGTACGGATATATCATAAATCGATACACAAGAAACATCAAAAACAAGAAGCACTACAGAAAAACGAGGAACGGAAAGTGAACAAAGCCGGAAGCAAGCAAGAAAAAGTCAAGCTCAGTCAAGGAGGTCAAATACACAATGTACAACAAATCAACAAGACCAAAAATATTCCACTTTAGCCCCTTAACTTTCAGAAAAGTTCATAAATGGTCCTTAAGCCTAATTGGGCCTCACCCGGATCCTTAAGCCCAAAACCCTAGCCCATTTCCCATTTTCATAAACTACAGGCCAGTTTGCAATTTCAAAACTAGATTATAACTAGAAAAATGTGACAACAAAAGAGACGGATTGATTAATGTCAAAGGGCTAAAGTTAAATATAAGTTACCCGTTCAGTGTAATAAAGGCGGCCAAACAGACTAATTACTATTCAAAGCCATCTTCCCCAAACAATAACCATGGGTAAAACAAGTGGCTATCAAAATCAATGGACAACAAAGTGGTCAATTCTTGAGCTCCTAAGCAAGATAGAAGGGAGAGACTAGTCATATCACAAGCCCTCATTAGCTCACTCAATCAAAAGGACACGTCACACATGAAGAAGCACAAGGGAGAAGTGGGATTTACTCTATTTTCACTCACATAAGTAGCACAAGGTGTCACATCAAGGATTGCCAGCTTGGCAATCCGTGTGACTACCTTGTGATCCAACGAACCATAATGAAGATCTAATGATTGGGAAAATCGTGTGGTGATGATTGAAAGAAGTGTAGAGCAAGGCAAGAGGGACTAGAAGCTTCATCAGTGGCTATATAAAGCCCTCACTATCACACACAGCGACATCTTTTCTTTTCTAGTTTTTCTTTAAATAGCTTAATTTTTGCTTATTGTAATTTCATTTTTAATCAGTTGTAATTTCCTTTTAAGAGTAATTTAATTTAGTTTTTATTAATAAAAGTTAATTTTAAATTGTCATAAGCTCTCATTTCCATTCTAAATTTTCATCACTTTTACTCATAAAAACCTCAATAAGCTTTATAATCCAATTGCCCGCTCTCATGATCTATAAGCTCATGATAGAGCTCACATTCTTAATCATAAAACTATAATTTTCAAATAATCACTTTAAAAAACCTAATTACCTTGCATTTTGTATTATTACCCCCCCTTATGGAAGTGGGATTATTTAGGTGAAGGATCTCCCTTAGGACTTAAATCCCTAGCTTATTAATAAGCTAGGGAGCTTGTAGCTGCCATAATTGGAACTTCTTGTTTAGCTAGAAGTCAATGTAAGTTTCCTCTTAAAATTTTCTTTGAATTTTCATAATTTAGCTTAACTAGTTATAATATACTCTTAATTGCTTATTTGCTTATTGTGTCTGCTTATTTGTACTTTTAGTTATCATATTTTTGCTTAATAGTCATCAACTTGAATCTATTTTTGCTTTAAAAGGTCATAGATCTTAGTTTTCAATTCTGTCAATAAAATCTATAAAAATCCAAAAATAGTAGTATAATATCTTAGATCTTAGATTCTAGCTTAATTACTTGTTAAATTGTGTTTAATCCAGTTTTTATAAGCTCCTAGTTATTTGGTTTTGTAGTTTTAATAGGGTGGGAGTAGATTTTCAATTTAATAAGTTTTCTCAAATCTGTCTGCCAGTAAAGGAGTGTTTGGTTTAAGTACTTTTGACCTCAAAAAGTCAAATTAGGGAATGCAATTTGCTTTAGTAATTTGAGTTTTCATTTAAAATCAGTAGTTTAAGAGTTTTTAAAGGTTAGTTTGCTAATTTTCAAAAGTTATGGCTTATTATCTTTGTTTTTACACCAGGGCAGTTTGTTACTTACTTTTTGCTTGTGAATTTTGAATTAAGCCTTCCAAGGTTTAACCCTTGCTTGTTTTAAGTTTGAACACTAAAAGAGAGTGTGTTTAATGCAGTAGAGACCACAAGGTCACCTGTACTACTTAGTTTGCACTTGTGCAAAGTGCATCAGCAGGAACTAAGCTGTTCCTGCTGTCACTTTAAGCTTAAATTTTAGTTAGGTAATCCTAGGTTTTAGTTTCTAAGGTTCAAGTAGGATAAAGTCTAGGTGTAGCTTATTATAGATTAAATCTTAATTTGCATTGTCTAGCTTATTTACCTAGTTTAATTTAGCTGTCAAAGTCACAAAAATTCTAAAAAAAACCAAAAACAGTAGGAATAAGATTAGTTTCTTAATTTTGAATTTTCAAATGTTGTAGTGTCTGATTTTCTTTCTTAATTTCATTTCTTATTAGTTGATTGATAAGTAGGCAAAGATTTAGCTTCTGATTCAGCTTTTTGAGCTTATTTTCTTAAGCCGAATTTGAGCTTTTCTTGCTTAAGTCTGAGTTTACCTCTTTGCCCTTAAATTTTAGATAAGCTTTAGTTTAATTTAGACATTTTTCTTTTAACATTTAGATAAGCACATCATAAGCTCATCCAAATCAATCTTTCCTTTTTAAATTTAGCCTAAATTGAGGTTTTATAGTTAAAAAAGCAAAACCAAAGGTTAAGTACCCTTTTTTCTGAAAACAGCTTTATTGATAAGCTGATTATGGAGCTTATCTTTGGGTTTTCAGCACCTATTCTCTTCTTAAAGTTACTGCCCTCCACTTAATCTACAACTTTTCTCTTTGAATTTTCCTAAAAACAGCTACATTTGAATTTCCAACTTATTTTTAAGCCCAGAGTAGGACATATGTTTTGTTGTCGGGTTGGGTATTCATGACCAATTTATGTAATTTTCTAATTACTTTGTTAACTAGGTTAGCCCTTTGTCTGTTAAGAGTTTTACCTAGTTAGTCCTTCCTGTTAGTTAGCTAGTCACCCAGTTAGTCCCTATGTCTTTGCATAGTTAGTCCCTAAGTTAGTTTTTAATTAGTTTTTAATTAATTTTAATTAATAATTAGGGTTTAGTTTTAATTAGTTTAATTAGTCTTTAATAAAAAGTAAAAAAGGGCTTTTAATTTTAAAATTTTCTGCACTTTTTTCTTATTAGTGAAATTTTTTATAAAATTTTTAGGATTAAATTTTTAATATTTTTATTAATTTTAAGTTTTTAATTAGTTTAAATCTTTAAAAAATAATTTCTTTAAATCTAAAAAGCCAAAAATAATAATTCTTCTTTCTAAAATTTTCTTTTTACTTATTTTATTTAGGAAAAATTTAATTTCAATTATTTTTATATTTTTTTTATATTTTCTAGGATTTAATTAGTTTTAAATAGTTTGTAATTCTTAAAAAATTCAAAAATAATCTAAAAAATATTTTTCTTTTTCTTAAAATTTTATTTTATTATAGTTTAGGTCTAGAAACTTAATTTGCAATTTTAGGGTTTAAATTTAGTAGGTTTGCTTAATTGTCGCGTTTTATTTGTTTCCCGTATTAGTCTAATTGTTTAATTGTTTTTAATTGTCCATTTTAATTTTGCCTTTTAGTAACTATCAAATCATCCATTCGCTTATTCAAATCATAATCCAAGCTTAAATGAGGTTTCAATTTCACTAGTCGTTGGGGAAACGACCCGGGTGATCATATTTACCCGGTTAAATATACGTATTATATATTTATATATATTTTTAGAGTGAATTTTCCTTAGAGAAATTTCTATTGCTCTTTAAATATTAATTTTATATATATCGAGGATTATGAGTATCGAGGAAATGATGCCATGAACAACAATTGGTCGAAATAGAATTAAGGAAATAATAAATGATTTGAGGTTATAGAAGAATTCGATGGCAGTAGATTAATGAAGAATATGAGAGAAACTGTAGAATAGAATTCGATAAGAACTTAATCTAGATTTTAATATATGGGGAAGCGAAGTTCGAAAAAAGGAGCATGCTTACGAAGAAGAAAAGTATGCTGCTGCCTGTCGTTACATGCTTTCTGTTACTTGCGATGACGAGGATGATTATATTCCTTTAGGAGGGGATATTTATGGCCTCGATATTCCCTACAGCAATCACTACCCGACTTACGCGATCAAGAGTCCCGAGAATGATCTCTCAAAATGGTTGAATGCAGCCACTTATCACTATCCGTAACGGAGCTACGGTACAGAAGTAATAAAGACAAGGTTGTTGAGGGGAATGAACATTGTCAAACCAATCCCAAGTGAGTTCGAGGGAGCATATCTACCAACGAGTAAGCGTTGATGATGTGCTGACAATTTATAGTAGATAATGACAGCGTATTAATAAAAATTATTCTTTTGAATAGATATGTAAGAAATTAATTCCACTATTTATGTGTGTAAGTCTCTTTATTGGAGTATTATAAACAAGCCGAATTCAACCAAACGACTAACATCTCCGACTAAAACATTGATTTTAATCTAGAGTTACATTTTAATTAAGATGCAACCCCATTCTCGAGATTTCGCCGTGAAACTTGCTCATATTGCTCTAATTCCTTCGAATTTTAAAGCCGATTTGATCCAATGATGATACTTCGAGTGATGAGAATCCTTTTGAGAACATCGAGTTACGTTGATGCATTCACCTTCCCTTTTCAGAAGCTCGAAGTTGGAGGAGAAAAATGAAGATCATGAAGAGAAAGAGTTTGAATTTAGAAGATATTTTTCAATCCAAGACGTTATTCGTCGTGAGAAATTATTAAACGATCCCATCATCCTTATTTCTAAAAACGAATCGTTGAAAGATAACCCTACTCCACTCATGTGCTTGAGTCTCCTTCTCCATTTCCTATCCCCGTCGCGGATAGTGATTCATCCGAAACTTCTCTTTCTTTTTCGAATAATTCTTTACCCGAATTCGAGTCTTTTAGCGATCATACGGAAGAGACGAGAAGTGGCAGTACCACTACTCATGCTAATTACTCTCTTCCCGAGTATGAGTCATTTCATTTTGATAATCCATCATTACCTCGTCCTCCTCCAGAACCACCGGATATTGAGATTTTAAAACCCGAGATTAACAATTTTGATGTGCTTTATAATGATGAATCTTTTGAACCGGAGAAGGTGAAAATGTTTTTTTCTAATATGATGAAGAGACTATTCCTCGACATTACCATACCGGTACTTTTCTCCCATTTGTAACCTACCCTGAGGTTTCTCACTTACTTTCCTCCACCAAAAATGAGGATACCATTTTTGACCCCGGCATCTCCACTTAGAGCCGGTGGCCTCTCATCGGGATGGAACTTTCATATGTTTGTCCAAACATTAATGAAAGCCCGATTGAGATTTTCTCTTCCATTTGCTCTCCCTAAGGACGAATTAATTCAGGGATCGAGTCGAGCTTGCGACTCGGTGACCAAAAACAAGCCGCTTCATGGGAGTTCACCCCATGCTTATCCTTTCTATTTCTATCTAATGTGTTGTGTTGAGAGAGGCTTGTGCTCTTTTCGATTTCTCGATGTTTGTTGTTTGCTTGTTGTGATTTTTGCAGGATTAACCCAACAATTTCTAAAGACTCTCGTGTCCTGTTGATTTGTCCCGTTCTACTCGAGCTTTTCATCCTTTGTGTGAAATTAGTTTGGGGAGATTCGATATCCTTTTGTCTTATCGATTCACGTTTATCTTTGCATAATCATAACGGCTAGATTTTCGTGGGGGGGAAGGACCCGACTTTAAATCATTGAGGACAATGTTTCGATTTAGTTTGGGAAGTAAATCTTATCGATATGATCTTGCCTTACTTATTGTTTTGTTCTCACGTACCTTTTTTCCCACCAAAAATAGCAGAAATTTTATAAATTTTGAGTTCTTAATTTGAAGAAAAAAATATATAAAAAAATAAAATAAAAAAATAAAAAAATAAAAAAAAATAATAATAATAAAAAATAAAAGTGTTAAGACAAAAATGTAGGTTTTCCGTTGGTAAGAATAAGAAGTAATTTTTGACCCGATCGTACGTGTAGAGTTCTAGCATTCTCCCTTAACAATTAATGACGATAGTTTGCTAGTCTCATGAAACTATTACACGCTCTAGACTTGAAATCATTTAGTAAATGAAGACTTGTGCTAATCTTAAATAGATTTTTAAATATGCCGAATTTTGAATTTATATGGCTAAGTATTTGCGAAATTCTTATACAGAAATTTTAAATAGCAAAGAATAAGAGATAACAGTTGAGTACGAATTAGATGCCTAAACCAAGTTTATTTGAAAACTTAAAGGTTTTATAAGAAATAACTTGTGGTTTTTCCTTCCCCATTTACTTATATGATTAATTATATGTGTTCTCTTAATTTTTACAAATTAGAGTTATACTCTTAAAATTCTAATCACTATTCAGAGAAAAAGCTTTATCAATGATAATAGCTAATCATTTGTAAATAAGAAATTTAGTTCGAGTTTATACTTTGGTTTTCTAAAACGAAATTTTTCTATTTGCAAAAATAATGTGTTTAATTAGTTGTACTTAAATAAAATAAATTAAAATAAATAAATAAAAAAATCTATAAAAATGTAGTTGGTGAATAAAAAGGATGCAAGTTATAAATCCTTAGTGTTAATTAATATACAAACTCTCGCAATCAAGAACATGGCATTTGTCGGTTCGTTCCCAATGTGACATCGAAAGAAAGGGTGGAGGATGTATATTTAGGGTTGGTATCATAATAAGTACACGAGCTCTGTCGGAGCGTGCCGATGTGTCATCGAAAGAAACGGATACCGATTCCTACCTAATAATTAAAAATAGTTATAATAATGAATGCAAAGTTTAGAAAATAAATAGTAAAAGTTTCATTTTCTAAAACCAAGGTATTCTTTTGAACTAAGGTTTGCAAAAGTCTACAAGGCTTTTTTATCAGAAGTTCATGCGTTTCGGTTAGTATTCTCCGGATGAGGTGTCAAAAGCCTTAGCACTTACCCGATGACGGTGGAATTGCTAGAGAATAAATACATTCATGGGAAAGTGAACAACGATGTCCTTAGCTAAGGAGGTTTTTGTTTGCTTGGTTTTGAACGACGCAGCGCGGAGTCATTAACATATAAGCCCAAAAGGCCCCAAGTGTAAAGCTTGTCGGATTCAACCTATCTAAATAATGTTTGGATTTAATGGTTTAAATTAATTTGGAACACACACACCTAAATATATGATTTATTCGGGAAGAGAAAATTCACAAGATATAATTATAAGGTAAGTCCCTAGCATCTTAGCTCGTATTTAAACGTGATCTATTTTTATGCTTAGCATGGGAAAACTGGAAAAACTGGATATGAAGAAATCTTTCAGACACTTAATTGTGTTTTTGTTCTATGATCCATAAAGTTACCAATGAGGTAATAAAACAATATCATTATGTCAAATAAGTTGTAAGTTATGTAGTTATTATCAAGAAAAAATCATAAAAAGGAGAACAATCTTTTGAAAATGTGAAATCGGTGTTTTATAACTTGTGATCTCTTAACTCTTTCAACAAAAATCTTTGCTATTCAAAGGTTTTAGTCTGGGAAGTTCGAGGTAATTACAGTTATAAGGCAATGTGATATATGCGTGAAGGACACGCAATACGTTTAGTTTGGGAAATTTGATAAGTGAAAAATGCACAATCCATTTAATGCTAAAAGGCCCAATAAACCAAAACAACCAAAAATGGCAAAGAAATATGCTTGTATTTATGTTTTGTAGTGCAGGAACAGAATATATAAAAATCACACGAAAACCGTCAAACAAGCCAACACGGACACGAGAAGAATAGTGTACAAAAGCGGAAGCCAAAGCTGAAAAAGTACAAGCCTTCAGTCAAATCCAGGTCAAATGGTCAAACAGTGAGTCAACAAAAGTCAACCAATAAAGACAAAACCTAAAAATATTCCATTTTTACCCACCAAGTTCACCAAATCCAAAATATCTCTTACCCCTTAATTGGTCCCTAGAATCCTTAAATGAGACTAGAAAACCCTAAATTCATACACGGAAACCATTAGCCAAGGCCCATTCATAAGCCCATTTACGAGTCCCACCTAACCCTCTTAATAAACTCCAAGGATCTATTCTTGCAATTTCAAATAGTTGTTTATATACTACTAGTTGAGATAAGCAAAGACAAGGGCTTATTTATGTCAATATTGCAAGTTAAAACTGAATAAACGTTTTCATTTAAATAAAAGTGATGCCTGGAATGGTTTGCTTAATTACACATACCATTTTCCATGAATAACGGACTTAAATGACTAAAAACGTACCAAAATACATCGTATTTGTATGTTTTGCATTTGTGTTGTGCAGTTATTAGTCCCTATGTGTCACGCTATAAATAAACTAATGTAATTCCGTGTTTGTCACCATATTTTAAGGCTAACAGAAAGCCAACCCCAACAAAGTCTAAAGTCAACCAACTGAAGAAAATACTACTTAAGGGACTAAATTTGCCAAACCTTAAATTGTATTACTAAAATAACAAGACAAGGGTCGAAATTGCAAACCGGGCAAAGTTTGCAATGAAGTTATAAGAGATGAGGGGCCATAGCTGCCAACTTACCCAAAACCATTTCTTTCCCGCCCAACAAAACCTAGGTACAACTAAGGGATGTCTTCCCATACTTTTACCCTGCAAACCACTCAACAACCTAGATAAATCATTTCAACCACTCCACTATCCCCTCCTCCCCCCAGCTGTATAATTGCCATGTTGGCAATCCATCACCATTCCCAAGTATTTTTGATGGCTTAGATGACTCAAAAAGAAGCACAAGAAGATTGAATGGCTGAGATTTCTTTTATCAAGTCCCTCACACAACAAAAACACATAATGAAGCTCTCACAAAAGAAACACAAGCTAGAAGTCCAAGAGAAGAAGACTTCGGCTTTAAATAGAGCCTTTTGTAAGCCTTGGAGGCAACTAGTTAGTTAATTTTAGAATATCTTAGCTTAATTTTCAATACAACTCAGCTTATTTAAGTTTTTAAAGTCATTTACAGCTTTTACTTTCAGCGTTGTAACACTTTCAAGTTTTAATGCAAGTTTGAGGTTTTAAGTCAATTTACAATTCCAAGTGTTAAGTTTCTTAATTGTGTTGTTTTGTGTTCAAAGAGCTCTCAATACAGCTTATTTATAAGTTGTTTTAATTAAGTAAATTTAAAAAGTTAAGTAGTTAAGAGAAAATCACAAAAATCACTCTCAAATACGCCACAGCTTATTTTATGGATGATAAGCCAGTTCTGGATGGGCTTATGGACTCTTACTAGCTTGTTTTAATCAAAATATAATATTATCAATTAAGGTATTATCATAATAACTTCTGGTGAACTTGTTGGTTCCCAACTCGAACAAAAGATTTAAAAACTTGCCATTTGTGTCTCTTACAACGTACGGCTCACCTTGAAAAGTTAAACAAACTATAAAGTGGGTATAAGGAGGGTTGTTCCAAGGAACTACAACCCAAAAGGAGAATAAGCTTCGCGCTATTCCTACTCCTCCGCTCGCTTGTGCGTTTATCTTTTTGAGAGCTACCGTGAAGTAAGTAGATT
>BQNB010156911.1:0-11146 GCA_026074375.1 Tanacetum coccineum | reverse complement strand
GAATACACGCTGGTTTGGTTGCTAAGCCAAGACTCAGACGAAGATATATAAACTCTACACAACTCTACATCAATCTCTTTTTTTAATAACATAATACATCATAACTTGAGGTTTATAACACGTACCTTTACACTTGAGCTTTTACATGCTCGATATTTACAATCTAACTAATTACCCGATTTGAGGTGGATCAAAATAACATGGAGATCATTTGACAAACATATGGGGGTATTGACTTAACTTTTCTTCCCCATTCTTCCGCGAAATAAATACTACCATGAATCCCAATCGTCCCAAAACTGTATTTACAAGGATAAGGACTTAGCAACCGTGTACTCAATAATTAACTTGGGTTAAACACAATAATGTACTAAAGGTGAGTACATATAAGGTAGGCTAAGGCTTTTTGGGTGTAACGATTGGTTTAAGGGTGACAATGCTCTTCATTAATAGTCCGGATTAACCAGAAAATTACGAGAACCGTGAAAAAGGATAGGCTCGGAGGGTTGTACTAGGGTATCCTGCACTAAAAGTGAGTGCATGGCAAGGGTGTGGGATAGTTATATGATCGGTGTGACCATCATAACAATTACAGGTTTAAAACATGGGTTATTCCTAATGCCTCTTATCAAGCAAATCCTAATACTTACTATGCGGTCTCGGGATGCATCACTAAAACAAGTTCTAGAATTTAATATACTACCGGTACACTCATATGAATTTTACTAACACCAGACATTCCAGAAAAGGCGACGAAGACCACATGTACACATCCGTAACGACGGAATAGACACATGTGACTGCTCACTCCTTAACTCGAACCGGGTAAAGATAAAATCATCTTGGGTTACCGACGATAGGTACCCGAATTCCTAAAGATCTAAGGGCGAACCTCACATTTTTGGGGTGGAATTTTAAGGGTTATTGTGCTAGTCATATAAATTCCTATCCATGAGACGTTATTTAATACTCGTTTTCATCGGTATGTGTCATAAAAAAATTTAAATTTGGGTAAAAATTACCTCTTATGCTATGTTTTGATATATTACTCATCATTTTAAGGACAAAGCAAATGGAAAATGAAAGAATAGTTTCTAAGGCTTATTTTCCCCCTACACTTAAGTTGAACATTGTCCCCAATGTTCTCTAGAAGTACCTGTTAAAACAGATAAAGGGAAAAGAAAACAAGGAAAAGAAACTAGTACTCCCCTGGTTTACTCAATAATGGAGAAGAAACATGCGATAACTAGTTAAATCATTTTCCAAGAATCATCCAATGAAACTTTCTAAGAACTTCCAAGATTCTTCTCATCAAATATAACCTGTAATCAAAGACAAAGACAACTACACCAAGCATAAAATGTGCGATAAACGTATATACAATGTGATTTTAGGGTTCGACTATATAGATAGGATGAGAGAATTGTTAAACTCATTAGGTTTTTGCAGGTTTATAAAAGAATATTACATATTTTAAATGTTGTGCAAGTTTTATTTTCAAAAATAATTAAAAACTTTAAGTTCTCTGGATCTGGGCGTATGACACCGTCAGGGTTGTTGTGACCCCGTCACAGGTGTCGTGGTGACGGTATCGCGTGTAAATCGTGACGCCGTCTCCACGTTCTGTGAAAACGAAATTTTTGTTTTTGATAATTAATTTCCTGCACTTGATTCCATAAGTTAGTTCCTGTACAAATAGCTGCATAAAACTTGAGATTTAACAATTCAATCATATGACTCGAAACTGACGCGAATTAATCTAAGCAATTTATTTAACATGCTTGGACTTGGCTCAAAAGCTGGATAAATTCCCCTACACTTATTATTTTCAAAATACCTTTGATTGAAATTAAGACGAGGTTAAAGACAATGCAAAGCATGATTACAAGATAGGTCAAACATAATGAAACAAACGGTAAAGAATTAAAACACACATGACACTCCTAATTTACGGGAAAAGTAAATTGGGTTGCCTCCCAATAAGCGCTTTTCTTTATTAGCGAGTCTTGTAGCTAGACTCGAAGTCACACGTTCTTACGTGACTTCTCCTTCATCATCAATTCCTTCATTGGTTGCAATAGGAGGGTGACGCTTGCCTTTGAAATTTTTGCCCCTCCATTGGTTGAACTTTATCTCCCTTTCCAAGTGAAGCTTTATCTTTTCTTCCTACTCAAGGACTAGCCTATTTACAATCATAGTGGGGGCTATAGGCTCTATGTTGTTTTTTTACTCCTTTGTCAGTCACATTGGAGGGATCGGGTGTCCTATGGAAACTTACCTTACTCTTTCCTGACCTTAGAATTATGGTGCCTTTATCAAACTTAATTGAGGCCTTGGCTGTTGTCAGGAATGGTGTTCCTAAGATGAAAAGCCTATTTTCATTTTCCTTGATATCCAAAATCATAAAGTCTTTGGGGGTATACGTGTTCAGTGACCTCTACTAACACATCCTCAATAATTCCTAAGGGGTAAATATATGAGTGGCTAGCTAGTGAGAGTCTAATGTCTGTCTTAGTAGGCCTCTCGTCGGTAAGTTTCATGTAAGTGGATTAGGGCATGTTGTTTACATCGGACCCTTGATTGATGAGGGCGTTCACGTGCTTAAGATCCCCTATGCTGCAAGATATTTAAAAATTCCTTCCGTTGTCCTCCTTCTTTGTTATCTTTTTCCTGAGAATCGCATCATAAGCAGGTCCCCCATGTAATACTTTATACTTCTTCCCCTTTTTCTTTCCAGCTTGGGTTCTTAACCGAGAGTTATTAAATCTGTTGTTGTTGACTAGCCCCTTAATCAGCTTCTTATTGATCTTATGTTTCAGATAATATGCGATAGGCTGAGAACCGGGTGCTTCCACTGCTTCTTCGTTCTCATATGTTTTGATTGATTTGTTTCCAGCCCCGTTTTCAACTTCATTCATTTTTTTGACCTTTTTACCGACATTTCTGTTTTTGTTTCAGTGAGTTTCTCAGTGTTGTCAGGTGTTACCTTCGTCATGTTACTCCTTTCTTCTTTCCTTTTGTCAGAGAGATATAATTTACGTTCTTTGTGACAGGGAATTTGGCTTCTTCTCTTATTAATACTTTCTCAGGGGTTCTGCTGGTCGTGAGTTCCTTGAGAAGCCCGAACATTTCAGTCATCCTACCATTGATCTCCTCGCATTGCTTGAAAATGGTGTTCTCAAATCTTTCCATCCTTTCAGTGTGCACTGCCATGTAGTCCCGTACTCGAGCTTCAAAAGTGGTTTCTAACGCTTATGGTTGAGGGCTTGGACCTGTACGTTTACGAAAGGCAAAAGTGCTTAATATTGGTGGTTCATTTTGATTTCGTGGACAGGAGTTCGGATAGACTATATCGACATAAGCTTGAGGGGTGTGTGCTGAGCTTGATGTGGGCGTCGGTCATGACCCTTTTAGTAAGAAGTTAATCTGGTCTTCGAGCTCGAGAAGTCTCCGGTCAGGTGTTTTTGGGATGCCTTGAGGTGTAGAAACGGCTTTGACCGGTTTGACGAATTCGTTTGTTTCATCCCAACCTTCATAGTCGTACAGGGCGAGGTTCTCAATAATTTCCCAAGATTCGCCGGTATTCTTATTACGAAGTTCACCGCCGGCAGCGCGGTCAATCTCACACTTAAGATGAAAGGAGACATGATCATAGAAAATTTGGATTTGGAGCAACGATCGATGCATGATGAGGGAATTTTAGATAAGTCCTTGAAACACAAGTCCATGCTTCGGATAGAGATTCTCCATGGTATTGTTGGAACATCAGGATATCGTTATAAAGTTTTACGGTCCTTCTCAGTGGAAAGAATTGAGCAAGGAATCGGGTAGTAAGATCCTCCCATGTGGAGATGGATCGGCTTGGAGAGGCGTTCAAGCCAATGTGTTGATTGCGGAGGGAAAATTAAAATAGACACAGGCGCGTTCTTTCTTTATTTTAACTATCAAGGTCAAGTAAGTCCACAAGTTTAAGGAAATCCTTGAGGTGTTGTTTGGATCCTCAGACCGAAGTCCGTGGAATGAGCATCCGTTTTGCACTAACCGGATGGTGTCAGATTGAAGAGGTACCACGTTGTTCCCTACGGGGAGCTCAATGGTATTCCTATAGCCCTCGTGGCTAGGTTTGGAGTAGTCTCCTAGAGTACGGTTAGGATTCTTGTCTCCCATGGTGGTTGATGAGAATGAGTTACGAAACAGATAACACGAAAAAAAGATAGACTACAAGAAATCTACTATGCGAGAATTAAATTCTCACTTGAAAGGATTCAAGCAAGTAGAACTAAGCTAAACTATGATCAAAACCTAACTATTCCCCAGGCGGCAGCGCCAAAAACTTGATGCGGGTCTCGTAAGACTTCAACAAGAAGTTTTACAAACTCCCTAGGCAGTGCACCTAATCGTTGTAGTGTAGTATAGGCAAGGCTCGGGGTTGTTATCGTTGATTAGGGGAATAGGTTAGGAAGGCTTGATCACAGCCTAATAGAGTTCTAAAGGTTGAGGGAATATTCTTTTTGTATTTTTATGTTATATGGAAAGCAAGTAAATCATATTGGAGAGGTGGTTGGTTTTAGCTATTAACTAAATATAATCTACGCTACTGGTGATAACAATAAGATAAAAGACTTGTTTATTTAAAAATTGATGTATTCCTCACTAGAGTTGCTTTCTAGTGTTGTTGCTTTGCCACACTTGTGATGATCTATGTAATTATTTCCTAAGTCATGAACGAATTACACGAACCCGGCGTCTACTTAGTATTTTGTTAAGGCAACGCGCTAGTAAGGTAGTATGAAGACTATTACAAGGCCCCTAAGGGTATACTAAGTGCATGTGAAATATATTAAGAGTGGATCAACCATATTAGGGGGCAAGGTAGTATAAAGACTGTTACCCGATGATATCCTTTCTACACAATTATGTTTCCTTAGACATATCAACAGCGATACAGAGAAAAGCTAGTTTTCTAAAGCCTAACACGCACATCCATCACAAGAAGCAACACCACTAAGATCTACATTCTAGGTTTCATATAACCATAAATAAACACAATAGGAGGTTCAGCCAAGCATGTTATAGATAAAGCAAGAACATAGATAAATCATACAACACATAGACATATTGAATGATTAAATAAATCTTACTTGATTAAAACATGAATTGAAGGAAGTACAATAAGGTTTTTAGGCCCTAAAATCGTCTCTAATAGCTGCTAAACTAACTAGGGTTGTACCCTCTTTTTAATATAAAGTTACACACTTAAAACCCTAAATTCGGGTTTGTATATATAGGAAAATAGCTGCAATGGCATCGCGTTTTAGTCGTGACGCCATCATGAGAGAGAATATTCTAGATAATGGGCTGGGTCGTGTACTCTGACGCCGTTGTAACACCCCCAAATTGGGTCGCAGCGGAATATGGGTTGGGGGTGGTACTTCATAGATCAATAACACAAGATATATATAAGAACGACCATTAAAAGCCGTTTAAAACTGATACATTGGATTTAACAAATTGTTTGTTACAAAAGCCCAAAGCTTCACTTGTTCAAAATACAAAGATTTCTAGCCCATAACAGATATACAAAATGTAATGCGACAAAATCTTTAATGCATGACATCCAAATCAAAACCACCAATGTATCCCTTGCACCTCGTGCCTTATTGATCCCCTGAAAAACATTGCTTAAAACGTCAACATATTGTTGAGTGAATTCATAGGTTTATAAAATGTATAATGTAGGACCGCAAGATTTCCCCATGATAATGCAACATATACAAATATCATAAAATGTAATTACATTTTCCTAAGCTCATGACCCTGAAGCTCGACATGTATGAATTGCAATATAAATTGCCAACATTGCCCGTGATGATGTTCTAACCCGCAATATCCTATGTCCGACATGGTATACGTTCGTTGTCTGGCAAACCGGCTCTGTGAGCATGACTCACCCGAACGGGGATGTCAATCCTAAATAGATCTATTTATAACATTCGCGCTCACAACTGTAATTGACAGTTCATGATAATGAGCTCAGAGGGTTATCGCTACTTAGAAAAATACGTAATCATAATGTGAAATGTCCACTTGCGTCCAATTGTAAAACATGCATATGTTTCTCACCCCAAAACTTATAAATTATTAAAATGTAAAATGTGGGGCTATGAACTCACCTTGAGTGTATGATAACAATTATATCACAGAAAATGCATCACGATAATGACCGAATGCAACCTAATCAAGTATAGGTCGTATAAGTTCTAAGCACTTTGAATAACTACTACCATATATAATTCTATATAGCTACATCACCATCTAATTGCATTTGTGAAATCGTATTTATAAAGTTAAAAAGTTTATAAACATTTCATTAGTAAAAACGACGTAACTTTATCGTTTTAAGCCCGTTTCTTACGTTTCTTATGTCCATGCTTTCGTATTAAGACGAGTTATCAAAATATTACTTTTTCATATTTTTAGTCCTCTGGTGAACAGTGGTTTTTACTGTTCATGACAGTTTATAAATTTATTTTTATAGATTTGGTTATCGTAAAACCCGTAAATGTCGTATTTTATCCGTTTTAGCTTCGATTTTAGTGATTCTTTCGAGCACGTCTTCGTAATTAAAAATCTTATCAAAATATAACATTTTTCAAAAATATGTATCTGTTATGAATAGTGATTTTTACTGTTCATAGTTTATAAAATTATTTTTATAAACTTTAATTACCGTAAACTTGCGAAATTCATAACTCCTTCGTTATTGATTCAAAAATTACGATTCTTATTGTTTTAGAATCCTAAAATTATGTACTATCTGGTAAAAATAATAAACCTTATATATCAGAAGTATTTGGTAACTTGTTTTTATAAAATTTCTTTTATAACGCGTTTAATTAACGTATAACTTAAAATTAGTGTATCTCCTTCGTTATAAATTCGTTTTTCGAGTTCTCTACATACCCACGATCCTTGTGACATGTAGTATTTTATAAAATCATAAAATATATATATTAAATGCGAATTTATAACAGAAGGTTTTGAACTTTTTCTTAAAATGTGTTTAAAATGAGTTTTTCTAACTTTTAAGTTTAATCACTTTGTTACAAGTCCATTACAACACTCATAATCACATGTATTACATACTTAGGGTCTCTAGTCCATGATTAGTCTATATATTATCCAAAACTCACAAGATCTAAATGTGTACACACTTATTTATCCATGAACTTTCATAAGTATGCTTTTTAGTTAACTTGTTTACGTATACTTTTTATACATAACCAACACTTGTACATTACTTATACTTCTATTATAACATGATATGAACATTCATACAACATATATAAAAGTTTACCAAATCATAAACAAGTGGTATAAAATCTTTTTACACGTAAACTGTCTTAGATGTTGATTTTTCTACACAAAACAATTATATATGCATAAAATCATGAAAACAAAGAGATTAAGAGTTTTAGGTAACCTTAATATGAAGTGTGGTGATGAACAAAGTGATCTAAACCCTTGTTTAGAAACCAAACCCTAACTTACAACACTTGAAAACCCTAATTCCAAGTGAAACCCTAATCTTGCTTTTCTTTTGTTTAACCCTTGTAAAGACCTAACTAAGCCTTCAAATCACCTTGGGATATCTTAGATATTATGTAGGAATGTATGTAAATGTTGTAAATAAAATTTGGTATGGATTTGGTATGTATTTGGGTTTGGCCGTGGGTTATGGAGGAAAAAGAGAGAGAATGGTGAAGTTTTTCTTTGTAAAATGAGAGTGTATGTGTTACTTACACTAGTTAGAAGTCTTATATATTCATAATACTAGTCAAAAATGAAATAGGAAGTCTTTAGACATAATAAGGGTTTTATGGGAATTCTTGGTCAAGTTCACTATTAGGGCTAGTAAGAAAAAATGGGGCTTGGTTCCTAAAACATGAGATCATCCCATGAAATCAAGGAAAGGTGTTTTGTAAGATATTTCTTTACATTTCCATGTCCATATCCGGCCATAATAGCATATATGTGATGTTATTTAGTAAATTTTGGGTAATTGGGTACAATTATGAGTATTTGTTGAAGCGTAGAAAAGTTTTGGTGGTTCCGAAAATGCATAAACGTATTTTATCGCGAAACGTAAACACTTTACGCAACCAATAAAAATAAAATGAACAAAGTTAATAATTATCCTCAAAATAATTACTTAACACTTTCTTGATGTAAACATTTAATTGTTTGATGCCCGTTTACATTGAACGATATTTTTTAGCTTACGCAATTTAACTTAACGTCTTCAATTTAAAAGCAACCGCGTACAATACTAAAAATAAATAGTGAATTTATTGACGACGTACAATGACCCTAAAACATGGGATGTTATAGTCTTCCCCCGTTAAATGAGCCTTGTCCTCAAGGCTTAAGACGCAGCACTTGACGACGGTGCAGTCTTTGCGAAGAGATGTGGATATTTCTTTCGGAATTGCTCTTCACATTCCCAAGTGAACTTATGACCTCTCCTGGAGTTCCATCGAACCTTGATTATTGGAATGCGGCTTTGCTTCAACCATTTAACTTCACGGTCCATGATTTCTATCGGCTCCTCGACAAAATAAAGCTTGTCATCAAAGCGAAGTCCATCCAACGGAACGGCTAATGGTTCGTCGGCATGGCACTTTTTCAAGTTGGATACATGAAATGTATTGTGAACCCTGCTCAGCTCTTCAGGAAGCTCAAGCTTGTATGCAACAGATCTAACTTTTTCCAAAACCTTGAAAGGTCCAACATATCTGGGGTTTAACTTCCTTCGTTTGCCAAAACGTACGACCCTTTTCCATGGAGAAATCTTAAGCATAACCTTATCTCCAACTTGAAATTCCATCGGCTTACGCTTTAAATCGGCGTAACTCTTTTGTTTATTACAAGCGGCTTGCATTCTTTGCTTGATCTGGATGATCTTCTCGGTCGTTTCTTGAACTAATTCCAGACCAGTGAGTTGTACTTCTCCAACCTTGGCCCAACAAACAGGTGAATGACACTTCCGACCGTAAAGTACTTCAATTGGTGCAGCCTTGATGCTAGCATGATAGCTATTGTTATACGAGAACTCGTCCAATGGCAAAATTAGTGTTAACCCAACCCTTTCTAAAGTCGACGCACAGCACACAGCATATCCTCGGAGTAATAGTCCTCTTGCTTTGCTCGTCTGTTTATGGATGGTACACAGTACTCATATCCAGACTAGTACCCAAAGCATTCTGAAGTGACCTCTAGAAATTTGATGCGAACCTATGGTCACGATCAAAAATAATCAAGAGAGGTATTCCATGCCTCATGACCACCTCCTTTAGGTACATTCTTGCAAGTTTATCCATCAGATCAGTCTCTCTCATCAGTACAAAGATTGTGGACTTAGTGAGTCGGTCAACAATCACCAAAATAGTGTCGTAGCCTTGTGACAACTTAGGAAGCTTCATGACAAAATCCAAAGTGATGTTGTCCCACTTCCATTGAGGTTTATCGGGTTGTACCAACAATCCTGATGGCCTTTGATGTTCTGCCTTGACCTTGGCACAAGTCAAACATTTGCTAACATAGGTGGCGATGTTTGCCTTCATATTGGGCCACCAATATAGCTTTTTCATGTCTTGGTACATCTTTTCAGAACCCAGATGGATAGAATACTTTGACTTGTGGGACTCGTGCAAGATCACGGTCCTCAAATCACCATAACATGGCAACCAACTCCTGTCGTTTAGACGTAGAGTTCCATCCGCGCGGGGTTCCAACTTTTCCATCCTAAGCTTCTCCGGATCTTTAGAATTTTCAACCAACATGCCTCCAACATCTTCGTTCTTGATGTTCTCTGGTTTCTGTGCTTCAGTTTGAGCATCCAAAATTTGTTTGGGAAGATACAAACCTATATTAATGACTAAGGCTCGAACCCTTAATGGTGGCTCTCGTTCCTTCCTGCTCAAGGTGTTAGCGACAACATTTGCTTTCCCTAGGTGATAACGAATCTCGCAATCGTAATCACTAAGCAATTCTAACCAATGACGCTGCCTCATATTCAGCTCCTTTTGATTAAGAATGTGTTGTAGACTCTTGTGATCCGTGAACACCGTACACTTGGTTCCGTACAAATAGTGTCTCCAGAGTTTCAGAGAAAACACTACCGCTCTAAGTTCCAAATCATGAGTCGTATAGTTCTTCTCATGAATTTTCAGTTGGCGTGATGCATAAGCAATCACCTTCTCTCTTTGCATCAACACAGCGCCCAAACCTTTGATCGAAGCATCACAGTATATGATAAAATCTTTGCTTCCTTCAGGTAAAGCCAGAATTTGTGCATTACACAACTTCTGATTCAACAATTGGAATGCTGTTTCTTGTTTGTCACCCCACTCAAACTTGACCTTCTTCTGAGTGAGCTTGGTCATTGGTTTAACAATCTTCGAAAATCCTTTGATGAATATTCGATAATACCCGGCAAGACCTAAAAAATGACGAATCTTCGTTGGTGACTTAGGAGATGCCTAATCTTTAATGGATTCGATCTTGGCAGGGTCCACGTGAATACCCTGGCTGTCAATCACGTGACCGAGGAACTGTACTTTAGGACTCCAAAATTCACACTTGGAAAATTTGGCATACAACTCCTCTTTCTTAAGCAACTTTAAGATTAACTTAAGGTGCTCTTCGTGTTCTTTCTTGTTCTTTGAATATATCAGAATATCATCAATAAAGACAATTACGAATTTATCCAAATATGGTTTGCACACCCGATTCATAAGGTCCATGAATATGGCAGGTGCATTTGTCAAACAAAATGGCATAACTTGAAATTCATAATGGCCGTAACGGGTTCTAAAAGCGGTCTTCGGAATGTCTTCTTCTCGAACCCTCAGTTGGTGATAACCCGACCTTAGGTCGATCTTTGAGTAGACACTCGACCCTTGAAGCTGATTGATTCGATGATAATACCTATATATAATATACAAGCAAACACTCAACCAATTACCTTTACACAAGGAATGGTTAAAAGTTCACCAAAATAAAACATATATGTAGCCGGAAGTATGATTTCCCGGGTCGTTATGTCCCAACGAGGCTTGAATGGAAAATCGAATGACGGAGTGAT
>BQNB010156910.1:1005-12458 GCA_026074375.1 Tanacetum coccineum | reverse complement strand
TAGATACGAGACACAGTTATAGAAAACTAAAGTTACTGTAAACCAATAAGACAACATCTTTTAATCTTTAGAAAGTTTTTGGTTGGTTAAAGATTGAAAGTGGACACTTATTTTGGGATGACTAAATTAGTAAGGTGGACATTTAGTATGGGACGGATGGAGTAGTTTGTTAACGTTTGGTGGAAAGATAAATTGGTACTTAAAGGTTCTTTGTACGACAGGTGCTGGTTAAAGAGAGCTCAAATGTGAGGACAGTTGTATTGAACAGGCCTAAGCAACTAAATGCGCTTTCGGTTGAAATGGTGAGTTACGTTGTTGAATACGTTGGTTTATCTGATGATTTTGGTAATGTGGGATGAACTTGTTATCATCATGTCTAATACTGTTGAATTCATGTACATTGTATCTTACTGATGATGCTACTGTTATTAGTGTTAAGATACATCTTTGTTGCTAATATAAAACGCATAAACCGATGAGGTTTATCTGTTGAGGTTACCCGGGGATGGTGAGTCTTTGACTCAGATGTACATGGCCTAACCGGGGTATCCCCGTGGCCGTTTCTGACCCTTTCCCTGGCACCCCCCAAGATGTGTACCTAGTGAGGTTTGAACACGAGACCTCTTGTGAGGGCATCAGGGTGCCTCATCACCAGGCCATCTTACGTTAAATAAGGTTTTAATGTATGTTATATACCCTCGTGCATATGAAAATAATTTTTAGTAGCACCCATAAGAAAATGTCACAGCGTGTCTTTAAAGTATTATGACCTTATCATCTAACCATAAGAGGGTATATCGTTGCTATATTATCTTTCAGGTTTCCCGGCTCTTGGAACTCTTTCTTGCCTACGAAGAAGACCCTAATGTCAAGCTGATAATAATGAAGGTACTCCCCCGTCCAAGCTGAACATCAATAGTAGCATAATGCTCAACAATGAATTGTATTGCTAATTGCAAATAGTACTAAAAAGAATGAAACTGAAATAATTATTGATCGTTTTTCATCATTACTGCCATATTTGTGCCCTTCTGGCATCTTATAGAAAACAAAAGGAACATAGAAGATCAAATAACCAGCATGTTCTACATTTCATATGTTTGCAAATTTAGTTTTTGTTAAATTGCGACTTACAACGGAATGTGAACACAGGGTGAAGGAAGGGCTTTCTGTGCTGGCGGTGATGTTGCAGCTGTTGTTAGTGATATCAATAATGGTAGATTCCATATGAACATTTCACGTTTTGCACAGACTCAATGATAATTTGGCCAAGTGTTGTGAATATTTATGGTGCTTTATTACTTATCTGATGAAATCTTTGGTATCAGGCAACTGGAAACTAGGTGCAGATTTTTTTTCGAAAGAATTTAGATTAAATTATCTAATGGCAACATACACTAAACCCCAGGTAAATGGCTCTTGCAGCGGTTCTTTCTTTTTACTAAAACAGTTATTCATGAAGTAAATTTGTCAACCGACTATCGAGTACCAGTATAATTTTATGCGTTGTTGCTTACAATATGTATTTTCAAGTTAACCTGAAACTATACTTGAAGGTATCACTCCTTCCTTGAGGAATTGTAAATGGGGAGTGAGTGCAGAGCGCATCAATACATGGTAGTATTTTCGAGTTGCTAACAGACAAATCGCAATCTCCCTTACCATATCAATTATCTTTGAAGATACTCTTCATTTACTCATCACCACATATAGTATATGACAGTTCATTATTCATTAAGAGTAGCCAAATATATCTATTAAGACTCACATCTTTTAAGGTTAATAAGTTGTGGTACTAAACTATTTTGTTTGGTACTAACATTTTGCAGGTTTTCGCAATGCCAGAGACTGCATTAGGGTTGTTCCCAGATGTAGGCGCCTCTTATTACTTATCAAGAACGCCTGGATTCTTTGGTAACTCTCAAAAGAGTTCTTTTTTTTTTTTAAATCACGAAATTATATTATCCCTAGGACATGAATGGTAGAGTACATCGTTGAGCACCCACATATTTTATGATATGATTAGTCTAAGATGAAACCACCTTCCAAATATGTTGTCCTCATTGGCCTTGTTAGTCTTGAAATTACAATAGCTTAGTTGATCATATATTAGTGGATGTGCATCGCATACTTATAATATATGATTTCATATTCTTCTGGCAGGGGAATACGTGGGCCTTACAGGTGCTAGATTGGATGGTGCTGAAATGCTTGCATGTGGTCTTGCAACCCACTTTGTCCCATTAGAGGTACATCCCATTTTGTTTTTCATATGTAGTGCACGCCAAAATGGGTAGGATCAGGTCCGGTTGCACTGACGTGCAAATACTTTCTTCTCCTTTTTTTTTGTTTTTTTTTGTATAAAGGATGAGTTATATAATTTCTATATTCACAAGAGAAGTTATTATAAACTTTTTCACATCATTAAATATGTCTTATCTTCTTCATCTCTTTAGTTTAAAGATGTTATCACAGCTCCAATGACATTTATACTATTAATGAACAGAAATTACCCTTGTTAGAAGATGCGTTATGCAAAGCAAATACTGGCGATCCAAATATTGTCAACAATATTATAAACGAATACTCAAGCACTCCTAAGCTGAAAGAGAAGAGCCAATATTTTCGGTATACTTTACTCATATTCATGGTTACGATTTTTGTTTTAATGAACTGTCATTCGTGGCCATAATTTTTCAACCCTATGTTGCAGGTTGAAAACCATCGAAAGGTGTTTTTCTCGGAGAACAGTTGAAGATATTATTTCAGCACTTGTAAGTTCTATTAACATGAAATGCCTTGTTTTTTATACGATCCAGATTATTAGTATCTTTATAATTACTAGATAAGTATTATTTAGTATTTTAATTATTAACTAGATATGGTTTATTTTTTATGACTAAGATTAGGAGGATGGCTTTGTTTTACAAGTTTAGGTTATTATTTAAAGATTGATTAGGGTCGTAATCTTATTATGTGTTGAATATTATGAATGGTTTAGTAATTTAATATCTTTATTGGGATGAAAACCATTGAAAGGTGTTTTTCTCGGAGAACAGTTGAAGATATTATTTCTGCACTTGTAAGTTCTATTAACATGAAATGCCCCGTTTTACCCTTTTTTTCTTCATATAATCACATTTTGTCCTTTTGTTAAATCTTTTACTAGGAGAAAGAGGCTGATAAAAACATGGATGATTGGATTGCATGGACCATCGAGTCCTTAAAGAAGGCATCACCCACAAGTCTAAAAATATCTCTTCGCTCTGTAAGGATAAACTGATTCCTTAATTACTGTAATTAGTTTTGTTACAACATAAGCCAATCCTATACCCAATTGCTTGAATTGGAGGTGGCAAAATGGGCAGGTTGGGTAACTGGCCGAACTGGAACGGGTTTATGATCTTCCATTTCTTTGTTGATAATATTAAGAAATTTGGTCAATCTTCAACTCGGTTTTGCTTATGTGTGCAGATTAGAGAAGGGAGACTTCAAGGTGTCGGTCAATGTCTTATTCGTGAATACCGAATGGTTTGTACGGTTATGCAAGGAAAATTCAGCAGGGATTTCTTTGAGGTGCTAATTTAGTACTACTTTATCTATTCCATAAAAATAGCAAGGGTCTGACCAAACAAATAGTCCAAGAGGAGTATTTGACTATTAACAATATGTCTTAAATACCCTTGATAAACGAATTAACTTTATGATATTGTAACTCTTTCTACTGCAGGGATGTAGGGCGTTACTGCTAGACAAGGATAAAAATCCAAAGGTAAAAGACATTGCCCGTCTCCAAGCATCCCTTATTCAAACTGCATTCTGTTATTTAAAGATGGCCAAATATGTCGATGTGAAACACTTTTTGAACTTATTATTTGTATATTTTTAATGTGTCAAGTATGATTACAAAAAATAATAATGTTTCAGTAGTATCAGTATGCTTTTTGAATAGATTGATTTGGAGGGTTTTATGTATCAAAAAATATTGTGCAAGTTTCTACCCGTTTACTTTTAAGCTAACCAGAATCGACACATGCTTAAATAAATAAAATGAAATTTGCCATCTTTATATAATCTACTGACATTTTTTTGTTTTGGTTTTCTTCTGTTTAGTGGGAACCTTCAAAGCTCGAGTTTGTCAGTGACAGTATGGTTGATCGTTACTTTGCAGCATTAGAAGATAAAGACTGGGAAGACCTCAAACTCCCAGCTAGATCAAATTTACCTTCATTTGCCATATCCAAGCTCTGAGCTAAACCAGTTATCCGCCTCATGGAGTTGATGGCTTCAAAGTTGTGATGACTAATGTCAAAAGTATAACCAGGTATGACAATGTAAATGTACCTAACTGTAATAAATATGGCATCTTGTCCAATCCAATATTCCGAGTATGAAGCACAAATTACAATAGCATTATTTGAAGTAGCTTCCAGAGACTTTGTCGTCATATCTACATTTTCTAACGACTAATATGTCCTCTGGGTAGTGGCTAATATGTGGAAGCCGTAAAAGGAGAACTAGTTCTATGTTTAGTTGACAAAATGTTATCATGACTGTTTGTGAAGCTAACGGTCGGTTTAAAACGTACGGAGCAATATATTATAGTCCGGTTGTGATGCTGCATCTTTACTGGGTCAGGTCTTTAACTTTTTGAACCACTCTGTTAATGAGGGATGAAGTAGTCCTTTTATCCGGTTAAATAGGTGACATGGTCTTTTTTATATGCTTAAGCAGTAAGATTGTAACCTATTAGTTTGCTATACTTGCCAGTCACTAATCTATCTTACCACTTAAATAAGCGTAATGTTTCTTATATAATATATGTCGTACCACTTGTAAATGCATTGTCGGTGACATAGTAAGGGTATTGTGGTCACTTTTGCCAGCCTTTATATCCCATCTTCCGACTGGGCTAGCTCAGTTGACCACTAAGGGTAACCTTGGAGAGGTCTCTTTGGAGAGGTCTCAGGTTCGAGTCTCACCATGGACCTTTAGGGGTGGAAATAAATAGAAGCAGGAGTGGGGTTTATCCCCTAAGGCGAAGATTCGAGGCTTGCATACTGCCCAATTGGATGCCACTGTGAGCTCGAATCACTAACTACTAACTTGCCGTTCAAAAAAAATATATCCCATCTTCCGACCTGAGCCGCCATCAAAACATGCCGTCACAATAATACTCAAACCCTTGCATATTCGCTATTAGAAGCATCATCTTATATAAAGGGAATTAGTCTTATTGCGATTCAAATTGATAAGCCGATAACAATAATACGCAAACCCTTGCATATTCGCTATTAGAAGCATCATCTTATATAAAGGGAATTAGTCTTATTGCGATTCAAATTGATAAGCCGATAACGCTTCATTCTTTTAATAGTTCGATGTGCATTATTTTTGGGGACGGAGCAGTTTTGCCCGTTGTTTGATTGAAGTTAAAGCTGATGAGGTTTTGAAAGATAGTATTACTATGGGTATCCAAGATTAAAAAAAAAGGCATCATTGCAACCATTGATCACACAAAAAGTTAATTAGAAGATGGAAGTAGCACAACTATTATAGCCGTCATTTTGAATTTTATTAATTTTTTGGTTTGACTTCTTCACAAAAAGATAAAAAAGTACAAATCGCATAAATTTGTAAGCCGTCGGTCTCACAACAAAATGATTGCTCCCTAGCTTACACATCTTTTACACACATGTACATTAGGGGGACACGTGTCAATTTTGGGGTAGAGTCGCACAAGTCGCTCACGTTGCATAATTTTTGGCGGGGTAAATGAGGAAGTCATTTTTTTAAAAAACTTTTAATCATACTTTCATTTTTTGGGCAAAAATGAAATTTTCCCTCATAAAAATGAAGAGTAATTTTCAAAAACAGCTCATTTTCCACTTTTCTATCGCTTTCGAATGAATCTTTTTTCTTCAAATTTCGTCTTGTGCAACTGCTATATTATGCGATTCCACAAAAATCTCGACATGCATCCAAAAGTAGGTGAGATGTTTTTTGTTAGACTGAAATGACATTTTATGCGACAAAGATGATTTTTTTGCTACATTGACTTTATGTTTTTTGTCTTAGTATAAAAGTGGGTCCCACTTTTTTAATAAGACACTTTTCTAATAAGACCAAGTATCATTAATCAAACATGAAAATATGTCAACTATGATGAGTTCCACTTTTTTAATAAGACAAAAAATGTCTTTTCGGTCTAGTAAAAAATAATATTGGTCGTATAAAACGTTATTTCGGTCTAGCAAAAAACAACTCGTCTATTTTTGGACACGTATCGAGTTTTTTATAAAGTCACACGATCTATCAGTCGAAGAAGACTAAATTTAAAAAAACCCTTTTTTACTAGCAAAGTGGAAAATGAAATATTTTTGGAAAAAAATGAATTAGTGCTAGTATATACTGCCTCCGTCCCAATATTATTGTCCACGTTTTATTTTTTGGATGTCCCAATTTAAGTGTCCACTACTAAAAATAGATAGAGAAATTTGATCAAGTTTACTATATTACCCTTGTTTGAAATTATTATTACAAACTTTAAAGAAGACTTTAATTAATTAGCCAAGGGTAAAACTGTCATTCTGCTAAAAAGTAAGAAAGAGAAAACAGTAATAAATGTACTTTTTTTAAACTGTGTGTTTTTTGTCGGATGACAATAATTTTGGGACGGAGGGAGTATTAGTTAAGCATCTCTTTCTTTTCCCGAGTATAAAACGGAAAGAAGAGAGATGGAGAGAAAAAAAAAGAGAAGTAAAAATGAGAGGAATGCGAAATTATTTTTTTATTGTGTGTTCAATTGGAAAGAAAATAGGAGTATGTAAGCAAAAAAAAAAGTTTTAAAATCAACTTCACTCTATTTCATCCGATTTAAGAAAAAAATTAAGAGAGTAAATTTGGTGTAATTTACTTTATATACTTTCTTCTCTTCTAAAAAATCTCATAAACACAATTTTATTTATTACTTTCCCAAACATTTCCATTTCACTCCAAAAAATAAACTCAAGAATAGAGTGAAGTTTGCCATATGAATTATAAAATTCTCATATACTTTCACGCATAAGAAAATACACTGCCACTTCATAAACGGTTTATCTTCATGCACATTTGATCTTGACAGTTAAGCTTCCATGAGGTAATCTATCTATTTTCAACAACTATATTTTTTGCCATTGTGTCGTTCAACTTTTAAATTCGTGCTATTGTGTGTATTTTTGTGACTCATTTACTCACTTTTTAAATTTTGAAGGGTTAAAATGCGGTCATTTTAACATGCTGAGAGATATAGTCGCGAATACACACTCAATAGCCAAATTCAAGGTTGAGCGACACAATGCAAAAAAAAATAGTTGTTAAATAAGGACATATAAAGTGGCAAGTTATAATACATTTTTACACAATTAACCCTAAATTTAATGACTCCCCGTTTAAAATACTGGTCACGTTTTATGGAGTGATAAAAATTGGATAATGTTAGATGAGGTTTTACTGTTTTAGCACAGAAAAATCACCATACTTTCAACTATATGTTACCAAACACTTTTATTTAACAAATGATAAATGCTACGCTTACTACTATGTTTCGCCAATAGCCGGTGAAAAGAGGATTTATATAATTTTGGAGATTAAACCCTACTATTGATATATATTCTCATATACTTTCACGCATAAAAAATACACAACCACTTCATAAACGGTTTATCTTCATGCACATTTGATCTTGACAGTTAAGCTTCCATGAGGTAATCTATCTATTTTCACATTTAACTTGTTAACAGGGCTTCAATTTATGTTTCTTTGTTATTTTTTATTTTAGATGGCATCAACCAGGATTAGAATCCTTAAGTTGAGGTCTCAACTGTACTCATGTTACCAGAACACAAATAAGTTAAATATATACAACATTTCTTTTTAATAAAAATCAAGGGCTCATTAATTTATTTACACTCACAACAAACTTAACATGATGTATCATGTTTGACCACAACTTGAGAGGATCTTTTTCCATCATGTTCTACTCAAATAACCATAAGAGTAAACTACACCGTTCGTCCTTGTGGTTTGCGTTGACCGGAGCCTATGGTCCTTTGACCGAAAAAAATGCACCATCCATCCTTAAGTGGGAAATGTTTTTTGTCGTTGGTCCCTCTCTTTAACGAACCTTAATAACGCTTGTTAGCTGACCACACGTGATACCCACATAAGGGTATTTTCTTACTCACCTCCTGTCTTCTTCCATGTCTTAATTTTAAAAAGCTCTTGAAAACCAAATATACTAATTTTATAAATTACCAGATCAATCACCAATAATTTCATACCACTAAAATTATATAAATTCCTTAATTCCTTGATCACTGCGTTTTTTTTCTTTGGGAAATCCACCCTCGATGTAACAATGCATTCATTCTTTCTTTTTGTCTTTTACTATTACAAACAACAACTAATCAATTAAATTAAGGTCTGTCTTTATTAAAAAACAAACTCATAAGGTTCGGGTCGAAACCCACCTGCAATCACCATCTTGTCGGGTTAGATAACGATGGAGATGTTTTTGAACCCACGTACAACTATCGGCAACCACCATCTCCACAACAAATTTAACACACGCGACCACCACCCTCGCAACCCCTACTACCACCACTACTTTCGTCCAGGGGCGGAGCCATGTACTAGGTAGGGGGGCCGTTGCCTCCGATAAACTGGCGAATTTTTTTTTTAGTGCAAAAATTGTATTTTTATGGCCGTATTTTTAGCTTGCCCCCATCCTAAATCTCAAATTGTCCCCGATAAGGCTGCTTAAATATCAAAAAGCTATTGAAAAGCTACTAAAAGATGCTAAGAAATTGCTAAAAGCTGCTAAAAAACTGTTAAAACTGCTAAAAAGTGCTAAAACGCTACTAAAAAGCTGCGGTTTTTGAAGCTGTTTTCGGAGAAATTTTTTTTTCCCCCTATATGCCAAGATCCTGGCTCCGCCACTGCGTTCGTCATTACCAACATCATCAAGACGATGATAAATTTATGTAGTTGTATGTATGGGTGTTATCGGGTCGGGTTATCGGGTCATATCGGGTCGGGTCATGTCGGATTTTGATTTTTAAAAGCTCACCCGAAACCCGAACCCGACTAGGTAATCGGGGTTATCGGGTTCGGGTTCTTTTGGGTCGGGTTGCTTAGGGTTATCGGGTTGATCCGACAATATTTTTTTTTTCAAATAATAAAAGAATGTAAAAAATATATAATAAAAAGATAAAGACTTGCGGGAAACAACTAAAATTGATAGCTTGATGGTTCAAAACGAAATTTTTATAATTTTTAAGTATAAACTTTTTTTTTATTAATTGCTTTAATCTCTAACTTCTAGATATTAGTATGTCATGACACTCAAACTTTTAATTATTAAATTGATACTCGAAAGTCACTATGCTTTCATCATGTAATTAAATCAAAACAAGTATATATGCAATGCACAACAATAACATAAAGATATACAAACATTTGGGCCTGTAGGACAGTTGGGACTTAAAAAAGCTTAGCTAGATATTGTACATGAAATTAGCTCATTATCGAGACACAACATATAAACAAAAACATTGGGCTAGGAGAGTTGGGCTAAAAAAAAATAAAAAAATTCGGGTCTTATCGGGTTGACCCGATAACCCGATAGCATTTTTTAGTTAACCCGAACCCGACCCGATAACACTATCGGGTTATCGGGTTTCTTCCTTTTTTGTCATCTTTTTTTCTTTTTTTTTTTGGGTCTATATAACCGACAAGAAAATTTGGTCCCATTAGTACCCGACCCGATATGCATTACGGTTCGGGTCGGGTCAACCCCCGATCCGATTGACTCCCTAGCCTTTGTTGTATGTACTGGTTTGTTTTTGTAGTTTGATAAAATATGGATGAAGTGTTTTGAAATAAAGGATAAAGATGACTTTTTTCCATTTATTTGCTAGTGTTTAAAAGAAAAGGAAAAAAAATTATGATGGTGCAAAAATACGAAAATACCTTCACGTGGTATCAAATGTGGTCAGTTAACCAGCGTTATTAAGGTTCGTTAGAGCAAGGGACCAACGACAGATAACGTTTCCCACTTAAGGACGGATGGTGCATTTTTTTCGGTCAAAGGACCATAAGTTGCGGTCAACGCAAACCATAAAGACGAACGGTGTAGTTTACTCTAACCATAAACTTACATTATGGTGGAGTCTTTGAAGCAAACCATAAACTTACATTATTGTGGAGTCTTTGAAGCAAACCCTGTTTTGTATGATTTGGTATGCTTAAGAAACTCGAAAATGTGGACTAAATTTTGATGGATTACTGTTAAATTGTATCTTATCTAGAAACTGAAAGTCACCCTATTTGCAAAGGTTTTTTACTTTCTTGTGCCTGGTACAAACTTAGAAGATGGTTTAAGGTCTCTAAAAAATGATGTTGGTGTGCGTAATTGTAGACCGTATGCTCTTAGGAATAATAGTGATATAGATATTTACATGGCACATTCTCACTCAGTGAACACATTAGAGCAGATAGTGATGTTAGTGAAAGCGAAGATGATGATTATGATGTTTATTCTGTTTACAACTCTGATAATGATGACACTGCATCATTAGATCAGTTGTCTGATGGTGAAGATGAAGTAGTTGACGTAAGAACAGAAACAACACTCCCTTAAACAAAGAAGAAACATACTAAAATGTTTGATGATAACTTTTTGGCTAGATTGTTCAATGGAATAGAAAGAGAAAAATATATTGAAAAAGAGGTAGGTCCTCGCGATGAGTTTAATGTTGAAGATCATGATAAACTAGGAGATCATTGACCAATTAATTCATAACTCGACCGAAGTGGAAGTTCATGTTACATGTTTTAGGTGAAAGGTTTGATCGAGGGAGTAGAACAATTAAAGAGATGTGTGACATTCTATGCACTTACTAATGTCTTGAAACTATACTATGAAAGAAATGAAGGTACTAGTAGTGAGATGCAGTAGAGACAATCACGATCGTCACTCTTAATTAGAAGTAAATGTCGATACAGGTCATCCATTCATAATAGCTCTGTGATCGACGGTACGCTCCTCCCCTCCCACTAATTCTTCCTCAATCTTTCATTCAATAAAAAAAAAACCTAATCTTCAAAAACCCTAATCAATTTTTCTCCCTTCAACCCCTCCCCATCTTCTTCCTCGATCTTTCATTCAATCAAAAAAAAAACCCTAATCTATTTTCTTCTTCATGGAAAAGCAATTCGTCAATACGGATCAAAATGGTTGGACATGGATAACTCGGAACAAGAAATCAAAACCAATTGGAAATCCTTATCATAAGGATTTGGAGAACATTGCAACATCCTTTTATGTCACCAATATGCCTCCGGCATTAACATCAAAAGGATTATGGAACGTGTGTGCTTCTCATGGTCGTTTGGTTGACGCTTTCATC
>BQNB010156909.1:0-15216 GCA_026074375.1 Tanacetum coccineum | reverse complement strand
TCCGAGTCATTTCAGATATTTTGGTTTCGTGTTTTGGTTAATTACATGTCTTCTAATTACCATCATTTCGATCGTGAACTTGTTTCGATCATCGTGGTATATTCATTTCTTACCGACGATAATCATACAATTCCGCGAGAAAGAAACATAATCATTATCATTTTACAAAGGTTTAAATGAAGAAGATGCATGAAATGGAGGGAACACATTTGTTTTATTAATTAAATTTCGCAATTTGCAACTTTAGTCCCTAGAATTTAAAACAAATTCACATTCGTCCTTTCCTTGTTTATTAACCCTTCAAGTTAATACTCCTTTGCATCGTTAGTCCTTATTACTTATAATTCAACCTTTAACCCTTCAAAGTTAACCGTTATTGCACCGTTACTCTTTTTAAGCTCATCAATCGTTAACAAAAGCTCAAGTACTTCGACTACAACAATGATTTCAACAACAATTAATCATTGTTTTGCGGTTTCTTCTTGATTTAGTAAAATCCCAAAAAAGTCACTTCTTTTCTCGGTTTAAATCATAGATTTGTAAAATCCCGTGAACGTTAATTGATTTCAATCCACAACAACAATCACTTTACCTACTTAAGATCCTACAAATCATTTTTACTTCACAATTCACGTTACAATGGAAACGAAAGATACTTTATCTTAAGAGGACAACAACTTGGCAAACAACACATGATCCTTTGGCATTTAATGACAAAACACTTAGACACCGTTTAACCCTGTCAATCATCACATATTTATCCTACATACAACAATCCAAAACCCAACAACAACTTTGTCTAACAACCTTCATTCAACACGAACTACATGCAACAACCAATGCAAAATCCTGAAGATATCTCAGATCCCACAACTACATTAGACATGGCACTTGAACTCATGTCTAAGGCATTTTAGCTAAACAACACCACTACAACAAACAACAACCAAATAAGTTCATCAAACCCTTGCTACAGTCAGATTGCATAATCAGGTATGAATATAGATCAAGATAGACAGATGCTAATGGTTGATGATAATATTGGGAACCAGTTTAGAGAGAATGGATTGCAGAATGTAGGACATTTGGTTGGGCATAATGTAGTTTAGAATCAGGGTACTCAGAATTTTTAGGAATCAGAATGGGCTTAGTGTTGTTCCAGGGATTGCAAAGCAGCAATGGGAAGGAAATGTTGTAATAGCAACAACTGGGCTGAGGGTAATAGTAATGAGATTAATGGAAATTAGATAAGGTGTTACAACTATAGAGGAGTGGGTCATTATGCCAGCAACTCCACAGTAAAGCCAAGGAAAAGGGATGCTGCTTATCTTCAGACACAATTTCAGATTGCTCAAAAGGATTAAGCAGGGATCCAACTCAATTATGAGGAATTTGATTTCATGGCTGCTGCAGGTGCCTGTGATGAGATTGAGAAAGTAACTGCCAACTGTAATTTATAGGATAATTTGCAGAAAGCATCTACATTAGGTACTCAGTCTGACAAAGCTCCCGTCTATGATTCAGATGGATCAGTTGTGGTACACCATTCTGAAAATTATTATGATAATGATATATTTAATATGTTTAATCAAGAAGAGAAGTATACTGAACTACTCGACCCCATTCCTGAACCACACCAAACTACAACACAATATAGTAATGTCATTCTGCGGTTCTAGTATGGAGCAAAGTAGGATACAGTAGAACAACATCCTTAAATGTATAGAAACACATGTTTTACATGATTCATTAAATAATATTTTAGCAATCTAATTTTGAGAAAGTCAACTCGGTCAATCGTAAGTTGAGAGAAACTAACACTGATTTAACCTCTGAGCTTGCTAGATATAAAATTCAAGAAAAATGTTTTGAAATCAATCAGGAAAAGTATGACAAACTTGAAAGGTGTTATCAAAAGTCTGTTTATCAAGAACAATGTCTTACTAAAAAAGATAAATGCTCTCCATTTATAGATTTATCTAAACAAATAACAGTGTTGAAAGGAAAATTACTAATCTAAATTACCCACTTTCAAGGAAAATCAACTGTTACTTCCTTCAAAAGAAAAAGGAAAAACGTGAAGAATGATTACAAACACTAAAGATGAGCTTCTTGATAAACAAAAAATACCAACTTGAGAATAATATAAAGGAATTAGATAATATTTTGGGTTAAAATGGGTCAATCGATTCTAACGATACCAGCTTTTTCTACTAAAGCCAGACTCATTTTACAAACACCAAACAAAAATGGCTCATGGGTTAACAAAATCCTTTTATCTCAAGCAAGCTCCAAACAAAACAACAGAGTGTTATATAATATCAAGGTTCAATATAAAATCATGATCCAGCAAGCAGTGTATGATTCGTAGGAGCAATTGCACTTGCTCAAGAGAGTCGCTTAAAAATGAAACAATTGAAAAAAGAAATAAAACCGGTAAATTATGCAAAAATTAATCATCTTTCGAGGGTTTTTGTTTCTCAAACGGCCAAGTCACGTGAAGAGTTGTATTTTTCAAATACTTCCAAAACAACTAATATTTCTAAATCAATTTCAATACCAAATGAAGAGTTTTCGGATGATACTACACCAAGTGTTGCACGAAAATTTCTAAATGAGGTAAAAAGCACCATTGTGACTCTTCAACGTGTTGTTAAACAAAAAAATGACTTTAGATATACATAATTGGTCATATTCTGTTCACCAAGAGATTCACAAAATTGTAAAAGATGAAATTTTCCCTATCGTTAACCAAGTT
Organism: Tanacetum coccineum; assembly: GCA_026074375.1. Classification (NCBI taxonomy): domain Eukaryota; kingdom Viridiplantae; phylum Streptophyta; class Magnoliopsida; order Asterales; family Asteraceae; genus Tanacetum; species Tanacetum coccineum. The sequence continues at coordinate 12,458 of BQNB010156909.1, read as the reverse complement.
GATGCTAGAGTGCAAAATTTCGAAATATAATTTTTGAAAGAAGCAGCCAAATTTGTTTGAGACTTCAAATCTCTTGCAAAAGAAGCTGATGAGTCCGTTGCTAAACACAAGGCTTTGGAATTTAAAATCGAGCGTCTCTTGAGAGCAGTTGTCAGTCAAGATATTATGTCTATTGTGCAAAATAATTATATTGTAGATACATCAAATCTCCACACTGAGCTTGAACGTACGAAAGAACGATTTGAAAATTGTATCATTAAAAAGGAAAATGAATATGCTAAACTTTGGAATGATTGGTACAAAAAAAATGTAAAAATGCAAATATGACAAAATTTTCATACTGATAAAGATTACCAATGACATGCACAGCAAAAGATCGATCGGTTGCAAGCTTAGTTATGGAGATTCAGGGGTAAAGTAAGGATACTTATGTGTATCTGTATACCTTGATCCTTTGCTAGCAACTTGTAAATGAGAACGTGGTAATTAGAGTTTCAAAATTAGGAATTATGTAAGGAAAATGCTCATCTTATAGGCTGTCTATAAGAACCTTTTTGACTCTATCAATGTGACACGGGCTCAAACCAAAAGAATAATTGACTCTTTGCAAAACAAATTACCGACACGATCTATGAAAATGCTAAGCTAAGAGCCCAATTATTTGATAAGGTTTCTGAACAAAAGGACATGACCAAAGGTACGAGTGTGAATACTAAGTTTGCAAATCAATCAAACTTACCGAAACCATTTTTGCAACCTCCTAGAAACCATTATGTTGTTCGACAACCAAATGCGTTTCAGTCAAAATGGCCAAAATGAGTTCCTCCTAAGGTTGTTGAGTTAAATGATTTGTCAAACCCAATCACTTCAAACTCGGTACCTACCACCAATGAATCAAAAGTTGTGGAAAACAATAAAGTGATTACCCCTGGAATGTTTAGGATTGATCCTTATAAGACTTCTAGGGAAGTTAAATTTGTACCTGTCAACAAATTTAGAGCAAGCATTAGGACAAATGCGATCACTGTTTCACAACCTCATGTCATCACTAAGAAAGAGGTTAATTCTGACTCTAATGGTTTGTCTTCTATAGGAGTAGACAACACAGCTAAGACCAGAAGGCCACAGCCTAGGAGCAATACAAAGAATGATAGGGTCCCCTCTGCGTCTAAGAGTAGTTGCAGCAAGAATAAAGAAGTTAAAGTAGAAGAACACCCTAGAAATTTACTGCTTTCTAAGAATAAGAAACATATGTCATTTGAATGTAATAACATTAAGCTTGCTATTCGGAATGATAAATCTAAAGTTATTTGTGCTATGTGTAAGCAATGTTTAATTACTGCCAATCATGATGTTTGTATGCTTAATTATGTGAATGGCATGCAATCTGCTAATGTTTCAAAAACTGCAAATCAAAAGAAACATAAGCCACATGTCAAGAAACCAAAGAAAGTAGGGTCCAAAAAAATACTTGCTTCGCCTAAGCCTAGTAAACCTATAATGTGCCTTAGGTGGTCACCAACTAGAAGAATTTTTTTACCTATGTGGAAAAATAATTGAATCCAGGAATCTCTGAGTGGTAAACTCTGACAATGTGATAATGCACTGTACTTTTAACCTCAGGGAACCTACAATCTAAACGGTTTCCTAAATTCCCCACTTTTTTCTTGGCAGGTTATCCTAATTTGTTTATGGTGCCATCGACTCAGGTTGTTCAAAGCATACTTTCATGACCGAGAATCTAAAGCTTCTCATCAATTTTGTCTGGAAGTTTTTGGGAATTGTTCGCTTTAGAAATGATCATGTTGCTGCAATTCTAGGTTTCAGTGATCTTCAATGGGGAAATATTTTGATCACCAGGGTTTATTTCATTGAAGGCTTGGGGCACAATTTGTTCTTGGTGGGGCAGTTTTGTGATTCAGATTTAGAGGTCGCTTTCAGAAGGAACACTTATTTTGTCAGAAATCTTGAAGGAGTTGATTTGCTGAAAGGAAATCGTACAACAAACCTTTACATCATCTATCTCCATGAAATGGCCTATGCATCCCTAATTTGCGATGGTCGTGCAACTTTACTATGTATGGTTATGGCATCAACGTTTATCCACCTCAATTTTGACACAAAAAGGACCTTGCCAAAAACGATCTTGTCACTGGTCTTCCAAAATTCAAATATCATAAAGAACATCTTTGTCCCTCATGTGAGCAAGGAAAAAGCAAAAGGGCATCACACCAACCTCAAAACGATCCAAATTCTCAACAGAGTAGAGGGTTACTCCTTTACATATGGATTTGTGTGGTCCAATGAAAATCACAAGCATAAATGGAAAGCGGTATGTTCTGGTGATTGTGGATGACTACTCTCGTTATACTTGTGTACACTTTCTCAGATCAAAAGATGAAACACCAGAAGTAATTAAAATCTTCTTGAAGAGAATTACTATCCTTCTTTAGTCTCTTTATGTAATCATCTTTAAGAATCCGACAAACGACACATATTCAAAAAAAAATTCCTTAAGAATATTTGATAGTGTTGGCATCTCTCACAAGGTCTTCTGTCAGGAACACCTCAACTAAAATAAGAGTGCGGAGTGAAGAAATCGTCCGTTAGTAGAGGCTTGCTAGAACTTTGTGATTTTCTCTCGTGCACCAATTATTCTTATGGGCTGAAGAGATTGCTACTGAGTGCTTACTCCTCAAACCGCGCCAACATTCTCATCGTTTAACTTAATTCATACGATCTCATTAACGGCAAGAAAGAAAAACCGGATATCTCCCTGTCTATATTGTATTCGGCGCTCTTATGTTATCCAAAGTATGATCGTGAAGATATTGGGGAAGCTTGGTGCAAAGGTGATATTTGGACTTTTTCATTGGTTATTCTGCTGATTCATGTGCTTACAGAGTTTACAACTGAAGGATAAAGAAAATCATGGAGACAATGAATGTGACATTTGATGAGCTTTCAGCTATGGCTTTTGAACAAATCAATTCAAAACCCGGGCTTCAAGGAATGACTTCTAGACAAATCGGTTCAGGACTCACTCTTCCTTATGCTCCATCAACAATAACAAACTCCAAAAACCAACTGAAGCGTGAATTGGATTTACTCATTCGATGTGCTATGTATGATGATATTATTGGTGGTATACCTCTGCTGCTCCAAGAACATACCACAGTGGGGCTTAAGCTCTCTAGTTTTGTAGACTCCCAACTGCATCTACAACAAATTGTCAGACTCCCACACTGACACCAAACACTCCTTTAAAGTTTCACATATCCAAACTCTTCAAAGATGTTGACGGGATCAAAACACAACAACCAAACATGCTCCGCAACAAGAAAATCAATGATCCACTTACCCAAAATAGTCATTGATAATGTTCCAAATGCTATGCTCGATGAAACTACGTTTGTTAATCCTTTTGCTACTCCATCCATAAGTGATGATGAATCATCATCTTCACAATATGTGGATCCATCGAACATGCATACATTTTAGACAAACTTACCCTCACATATATCTATGGACCTAAGGCATCCCCTCTTGAACATGTGGATAGGAGAACCCTTCTCGTTACGACACCAGTCTTTGACTCAAAAATTCAACTTTCCGACAAATATGGTGACATGTGCATGTATGCATTAACTGTGAGCACTATGGAACCAAAGAATGTCAAAGAGGCTATGACCGACCCTGCATGGATTGAATCAATGCAAGAAGAGCTTCTCTAGTTCAAGAGGCTTGATGTATGGGTGTTAGTTCCTGCTCCAGATAACATCAAACCCCTTACTTTGAAATTGCTATTCAAGAACAAACATGATGAAGAGAACACTGTCATCTGAAACAAGACTCGTCTGGTTGTGAGAGGGTATCGCCAAGAGGAAGGAATAGATTTTGAAGAATCATTCATTCTAGTTGCTAGAATGGAAGCTATCAGGATATTTTTGGCATATGTTACACACAAATCATTAACTGTGTTTCAAATGGATGTGAAAACTGCTTTCTTGCATGGTACATTAAAAGAAGATGTGTATGTGTATCAACCTGAAGGTTTCATCGATGCTGATCATCCAAGACATGTCTACAAGTTAAAAAAGGCACTATATGGGTTAAAGCAAGCACCAAGGGCATGGTATGACCAATTGTCATCGTTTCTCCTACAAAATCACTTCTTCAAAGGCACTATTGATCCAACGTTGTTTATAAGACGCTTCGATGACGACATCTTAGTGGTTCAGGTCTATGTAGATGATATCATCTTTGGTTCTACAAACCCTAGGTATACCAAACTATTTTCTGACCTCATGAAAAGCCACTTCAAAATGTCAATGATGGGGGAAATGACGTTTTTTCTTAGTTTACAAGTTCACCAATCCCCCCGTGGCATCTTCATAAACCAGTCCAACTACGTGTTAGAGATCCTTAAGAAAGATGGAATGGAAACTGGTGATTTTGTTGGAACTCTAATGGAGATCAAAGACAAGCTTGACCTTGATCAAAATGGAACTCTAGTCGATGCTACAAAATACCGAAGCATGATTTGGGTGCTCTATTGTTTCTTAAGTAAAGAGGCGGACATTGTACATCAGCCTACTTGTTATGTGATCGTACCTTAAAGGTACCAGGCTAAGCCACTGAGAAGAAGAAACACCTATAGAAGTTAAAAGGATCTTTTGCTATCTCGTGGAACCGTTAATGGGACTCGGGTACTCGAAAGACTCTGGTTTTGAACTTACCAGCTTCTCAGATGTTGATTATGCGGGATGTAAAGACACCTTCAAGAGTACTTCCAGTGGAGCTCAATTCTTAGGCGAAAAGCTAGTTAGCTGGTCCTCAAAGAAACAAGACTGTATGGCGCTGTCAACCACAGAAGTAGAATATGTGTCTATATTCGCGTGTTGTGCCCAAGTCCTTTAGATGCGGACACAGTTAACTGATTATGGTTTTCACTTCAACAAGATTCCAATCTACTGTGATTCAAAATCAGTCATGCCATATCTGCAACCGGTCCAACATCAAGAACAAAACACATCGCTATCCTGCTACATTTTTAAGGAACCATGGTAAAGGGTTAGATTGAACACATGTATTTTGTCAAGACAGATTACCAACTGGCCGACCTCTTCACCAAAGCTCTTCTAGTGGATTGATTCATCTATTTGGTTTGTCGCCTTGGTATGCACAGCTTGTCTCCTTAGGAACTTGATCGTCTTGCAAAATCTCGGTAATTCTTTGTATATATTTATCAGAAAATCAAAATACAAAAATATAAAACCAAGAAAAAGAAAATATAAAATTATAAAACCTATAAAAGCAAAATATAAAATCAAAAAATTTCAAAAATACCAAAAATATTCTTCTCCAACATGTCTCTCAACAATCGATAACATTTACGCACCTAGAAATGTTGATTAATATTGACACGTGTGTGTAAATGAAGTTCGAGTGAGAGTTTCAAATGCTTTCAAAACATGTATCTTCAAATTTTTCTCTACGACTTCTAAGTAAATGTCAGCTTAGGACTCAGACTCTAAAGAAAGGAAAATGTTTCTAAGTTAGTTCATTTTTCCTTAACAATGGAAGTTCATATCTTCTCGGTCTTGAGCAAAGTCATATAAACATTCAAAGTTTTGAATGCTCAAGAGAAGTACTAAGGAAAATGATGTTAACTTGGATATATCTCACATATTTTCCTGTTGAGCATAATTTTTCAAGATATTTTCAAAAAGAAAATTTCTTGAATTTTTTCAAAATTGTTTGCTCAACAAACTCCCACTCCAAAGTTTCACTCTAATCTATTTATTAAGGGGGAGTATAATAATTAGTTCATTCTGCATGCACTCTTGTTCTCCCCAGACTTAGTTAGACTCATGTGAATTCTGAACATTAACTTGTTTTTAATTCACTAATATTTCAAAAATTGTCAACACATATGCAATTTTTGAAGGGTGAGAGATTAAGTGATAAAAATGTACATCCATATGTTAATACGGTTTGTTCTTTAAACTATAATTGCGTTCCTAAACCTCGCATGTGCAAAATTCTTTCATAATATGGTGCATATGTGTAGGGAGAGCTTTTTGGTAACTCTTGAAAACTCTCAATGTGTTATAAATGATTTCTCAAAACACGTTGATTGATTTTTCAATGGTTTTATGGCTACTATGGAAATACCAAAGACCGACCAACTGTTGTTTCTCACGGTGTTATAAGGCGGTTAAGGTTAGGAATTTTTGTTCCATGATCCAGCCAGAACAGAGGGATCTACCCATGAACACTCCATTAGATAGAATAGAAGTCCTAGGTATGATTGAAAAAAAAAGTAAAGTGAGAATAAGGGAATAGTGCCGACTAAGGATAGAGCTAGTTGGATGGAAAACAAAACCCAACAAGGGTATAGTCATGAGTCTCGGTAAGCATGTAAAGGGTTTGAAGAATGAAAAGAATTATACGGATAAAGGTGAAAAGAAAGACCACTCCATACAACCCTAGCAGAAAACTTGGTCAATACATAATTCTATCGGTAATCACAAAGATGATTATAATATTGGAAGGACTGGTAATCATTGGACCCTGTGATGTAATGCACAACCCTCCATAGCCTTCAGAATTCTCAAAAAGATTTTTATTTCATTTCTCATAGGAGATCAAAACACGTTTTCTATCGGCCTTTCTCATTACTGAGGATTGGTTGTATTGAAAAAGGTGGCAGTACCGCTCAAGCCTCCCGCAAGTTCCAATTAACAAATGCCACATGTAGAGTCTAGAGCCAACAAGATCAATAAAAAATATCTCTGGGACACAAATTCCAATATACAAAATGTCGTACATCATTATACAACATTTAGTATCAAAGAGTCCTACACATTATCCTTGTGATAATTGTCAGAACATTCAGAGTGATACTCTTTAGTATTCACAATGATGAATGGAAATCCTGCTTGAGCCATCATCAAACAAGCTTTTGGTAGGTGACTCACGAGATTCTATACGAATCAAGCTTGTGTCAACTGGATATTGATATTGGTCCAGTATATGAATTGACGACTCAATCAGTCAGAAAATAACTAACTGATTTACTTTTATCGTGTTGTCTGCTTTGAGACGTTCCGATAATGAGTTCAAGCAAGTACAGTGAATCTAGTGCATCTACGTTAGAGGATCCAACACTTTGAGCTGGAAACCCTATCAAGAAGGTTCTTCTAAATTAAGCCTACCTGATCACAGGTACAGTATTTATACTGTAAAACGGTCCTTACGGAACCGAAAGTTTATGTAACCAAACTTAAGATGAATGACAAAGCCATATTCGTCTATATCTATTGTTTATTACTAACATTAAGTTTTAGGTTTAAGTCATGGGTTACAAAACCTCTTACAGTGAGTCAAGATTCACCACCTCATGCTCAATCGACAAAGATTAATACATGACAAAAGCTAAAGTACATTAGTCAAAGTCTTCTGCAAATCTCTGATATACAAGAACTCCCTCACCAGAAAATGTTGAGGGAGATTGTTAGCAAGCTTTCAAGACCTTGAGCATGAGGGTAGAGACACAAGATCGCAAGGCGGCATAAAGATTCAAGGATAAATATTTTGAGATCTTAGTAGTCAAGACAAATCAAGGCCAAAGACAATGATATCAGTATTTTGTCAAAGAATATCAAGTCAAAGATCAAGATCCAAGATCACATGCATGCAAAAGGAACTTCAAAATAATTCCCAAGAATACAAGGCTCCAAGACTTAAGACGTCACAAGAAGTGATCCACAATTCAATGACCACCCCTTAGGGGGAGATTGTTAGCCGTGTTTTTATGTAAAGTGATGGTCATTTATTATTCTCGAGCCTTGTATAGGAAAATGTAGTTTACAAAAATTACTCTAAGCTAATTGGGCCTTAGTATCGGGCTTAAAGCCCATTAGTAAGTGGTTTGGCCCAACCACATAGCAAACGAACCCATGAAGGGGTTCTAGTCTTTTGTAACTATAAATACCCTTTACCACTCAAGGTAAAGGGTGTTGCTTCTTATTTTTCTCTTTATCAAGTAACCATTTTTCTTTTGTTTTATTTCTCTCTCTAAAATATTTTCTCGTATTTTATGTTTATAGTGATGAAATGATAGCATCCTACATAAGATTGTTCAAGCATTCTTTTTGTTTCGTTTTATAACTGGAAAAAAAACAAAAGAGTTGATCTCAAAATCGTTTAAATGTTGTCAAATCTATAAAGATTTCTAATTTGTTTGAACCATTCTAATCATAGATCGATATATCAAAAGCAAATATTTGTCTTCAACTATTCGAATAAAAAGAAAGACAAAGACAAAGGTGTTATATCTTTCAGGTGTATAAGGAGAAGAGAAGTTCTGAGAAATTTCTTTCTTATCACAAAAACTCTCAAGCTCATGATTTCTAAACTCAGTCCCATTATCAGTTCTGATTTGTTTGACTTTTACATCATTTTGGTTTTCTACCATTCTGATGAAAGACATAATTACTTCAGGTGCTTGACTCTTCTTCCTAAGAAAGTGAACCCATGTGTACCTTGATTACTCATCAACAATGACTAGGGTATATTTCTCATGATTTATGGACATTGGACTTACTGGTCCAAACAAGTCCATATAAAGAAGATGCAAGCACTTCCTGATAGAGAAGTTTTGTTTAGTTTTGAATGAAGCTCTATGGTGCGTTCCCTTTTCACATGTTGTGCAAGCTTTATCCTTTGAATAAACTAGGGAAGGAAGACCAAGAACTTTGTTTTCTTTAACAAGCTTATTAATGTTTTTGAAATTGAGATGTGATAATCTTTTATGCCATAGCCTGTTTACACTTTCTAAGGATTTGGCAAAGAAGCAGGCTCCATTTGGAGTCAGTGATGACATGTCAAGGACATAAACATCATTTCTTCTAGCTGCTATCAGGACAATTTCTTTGTTAGCATTGAATATTGTTCCTTGCTTATCATCAAATTGTACAATATACTTAGCATCACAGAGTTGACTAATGTTGATTAGATCTTAAGACCATTTATAAAGGCTACTATTTGTGAAAACTACACCCCCACATTTTATTGAACCATATCCCTTAGTAATACAAGATGAGTTATCACCAAACACTACCTTACGACCTGGTTGCTCTACATATTTGTGCAGATAACTCTTGACACCAGTCATACTCCTTGAGCATCCACTGTCCAGGTACCAAACAGGCTCCTTGATATGTCTATACACAAATAATAAACTTGGGTTAGTTTCTTTTGTGAACCCACTTTTTGGTGGGCTCCCTGGCCTTTGCAGCATGAATCTTCTCACCTCTTTTGAAGTGATCAAACTCTTTGTGGTCAGTGGTGGAGTATACAGTGCTTCCACATGTATTACTCTTTATACCAATTAAGGACTCATTAGACTGAGAGGATTCAGCTAGTACTCCTCCTCTAATATTAATGACACAATTATGTCCTGAGGTAGATTGATCATAGCTTCTACAGATTTCACACTCAGGGTAGTTTCTACAATCATCAGGTCTGTTATCATTGAAGCCACAATATGTGCATGGTGGGAAAGGCTTTTCCTTTGCTTTCAGGATCTGTTTGGAAGAAGATGCATACTGATAAGGTTGAGCCTTATAGTTCTTACTCCTTTTTAGAAAAGCAGTATACATCTCATGATTTGAGGTCCTATGATCCTCCCTTTTGCATATCATGCAGTAGAGAATCCTATAGCAATCATCAGTTAAGTGATTGGTATAGTGACAAAGTTCACATTTTAGTTGTGGTTTTGAATAGGCTTGGGCCTGAGTGACTTTGATGAGCCAGTATTCTAAACTTTGGGTTTAGAATCTTGACTCATTCTTGATGAATCAACTGATTTGGATGACTCGGTCTTTTGAATCTTTGAAGTTGATTCTTGAGTATTTTGGTTAGAATTGACCTTTTCATCAATTAACATATGAACAAGTTTAGTTAATTCATTTAACTTTAATTCTTGTTCAGTGTCTTTGACATCAGTAGGAACTAAAGGTGTGGTTTGCTTAGTTTCACTACCAGTGACAGTTTCTGAAACACACTTATTTAGAAGAATCATGTGTTTCAGGCTTTGTATGTTTCAGGCTTTGTATGTTTCATGTTTCATGTTACTTCTGAGCTTGGTAAAGCTCCCTGAATATTTTTCAGGGGGGGTAGTAGAGTAAGGGAATCAACTTCAGAATCTTTGGATGATTCAGGAGTATTTAAAGTTTCACTAGGTATAAGAGACTCATTGACAGTTTGACTTTTAGGGACTAAAAATCTTCCAGTATTAAAGTTTGGAAGCTTGCTGTCAGGGTTGAGTCTCTCAACCCAGTCTTTGGTTTTTGGAACCATTTCTTGGTCATACCCCATGGAAGCAGGAACAAAAAGATTTTCATTTTCATTCATTTTAGATGATGACTCAGTGAATAATTCACCACCAATAACTTTCTTCTTTTGGTGAGGAATTTGCTCACTGATACATTAACTAACCTTTTTTAAGCTAGTTAGCCATTTTTCATTGATCCTTTTCTCCTCTTTGAGTTGTTCTTGAAGAGCATGATTTAACTTTTTAAGTTCAGTGTTTTGAATTTGAAAAGTTACAACATTAAGCTTGGCTTATTTTAAAATTCGCAATTCATCTCTACACTTATTTAATTCAAAAACCATTTTGTTATACTTAGAAAGTAAGTTTAATCATTGCTCTTCAACAAACTTAAGATCAATGTTGATATACTTTAGGCAATTTTGCCAATAGGCATTTTCATCTATAGAGAGAATAGTGTTTACCTTTCTTATGGTGATGTCGAGCCATTCACCATTGCAAGCATGCCTCTTTCTAATAGTGAGGTCATTATCAGCTAGAGCTATCAGTATCTTGACCTGAGTGACTTCTTCTTCATTAGAAACCTCTTCCTCATCCCAATTAAAGGTTTTAGCAACTAAACCTTTGTTCTTTGGTTAGAAGGACTTTGGGTTCTGAGAACTTGAGGAACTTGCCTCAAGGAGTACAAGCTTAGCTTTCATCTTATTGTACTTATCCATGTAATCTTTCTGAATCTTTGAATCAGCTTAATTATTTGAGTTAGAAGAAGACTGAATAAGTTTTGGAGTAAAATTTGGTTGAAAGCCTTTAGACACTGATGAGTAATTATTCACTGGTGATTTGTAAGATGGTTCAGACATTTTAGAAAAGCAGTCACTTACAAAATGACCTTTGTTGCCACATTTGTAACATTCAGTATTTTCATTTGCCTTTTGACATAAGAAATTGTTTCTTCTTTTTATATAACGTTTTGTGTTTACCAAAAGGGCTCTTTTATGATACTCAATATCTAAGTCTCTTAGATACTCCTCACTAGACCTTTCATCTACTTTATCATCAGAATTTTCTTGGAAATCCTGAATGTCATTGTTAGAAAAGAAGGCAGTAGAAATTGGAGTGCTTGAGGAAGTAGTAATGAGGGCCTTTTTGGTGTCAGAATACCTTCTTTGGATTAGGTTGTCCTCATAGACAAACCTCCCATAGATATCTGCAAGGTCAAGAGTCTGAGTATGATTGACATTCCTCAGTCCCTAAGAGAAGGTTAGCCACTTTTTAGGGAGACTGTTCATGAAACCAACATTGATTTCATGTTTTAAGAGGTTGACACCATCATTGGCAAGCTCATTGAGCAGGGTCTTATAGCGGGTGTAGTTCTGTGAGAGACTTTTAGTGGACTTTGCCCTGAAAGTTTGATACTCAAGTTTCAGATCCATGATACTGTTTTCCTTGGTATCTAAGGGACCTTCAAACATGTGAACCAAGTCAGTCCATGTTTCTTTTGTTGAAACACAACTAATGACAGATTCCATTATGTTATCTGGTAGACATGACATAATAATGCTTTTAAGGCGCTTGTCTTGAACGACCACCCTCTTCTCATCTGGAATCCATTAAGACTTTGGCTTAGCATCACCTTCAACTATTTTTGGCTAAAATGGACCATCCTTAATACATTTTAAGTAATAGGGTTCCATTCCTGCTAAGTAGCAAAGCATTCACTTTTTCCACTTATTAAATTTTCCCGGCTCTAGTTTAGGAGCAATAGCAGCGTAACTACCTCCCTTTTTGTCAACTAGCTAGGGTACATCATTTACTACAGCCATTTAAGGATATAGGTTTTAAAAACTTAAGTAAATTAGTGTTAAGTAAGTTTTACATACCTTAGGCTCTAATACCACTTGTTGTTCCCACTTAGTTGGTGAACAATAACTACAAAGTTATCATTAACTAACTCATGGCTAGTAAGTAAAGAAATCAATTTGTTATTTGAAAAGATTTTTGTACGTAAATATAGTTAGTAAGTAAAAGACACAAAAATAACTTTTCAACGTTTAACTCTTTTATTAAGAGTTATACCCCATTGTATGTGAAACTACAATGGGGAATGAATGACAATGTA